>OZ024904.1:12837932-12905432 GCA_964017125.1 Flabesymbios commensalis
GTACAGTTTAGGTTGCTACATATCTTACTGCATTAGTAACTGCTTAGCATGTTTATAACAGTGGAGATTTCCCAGAAAACTCAAACATTGGCCTAGTGCTGATTTAATGTTGGGAAAGCGTCGGAGACGGTGGCCCAACATTCAGCCAACACTAGGCCAATGTTTCATTCAACTGGGATGATCCACGCGTCATCAAAGTGTGCAATATGTTAAATAGATATCGTTAACCGTTCCTACAGATATATTGTAGAGATTTGATCCAAATTATGTGTGCACATATTTGATTGACATTATTGTTCATGAATGATACATTATATATTATGTATAATGTTAATCGTGACCCACGTCGAGGTGCTAGTGTGTCATTATCTCTGCAACAAGTTTGTTTTAATACTTCTTATTTGCTAAGCCACGAAGCATTGTTTTTTTACGGTTTATTGTGTATTATATTTCATTGTCAAATGTAAACTATTTAAGTTGAAAGCCTGTACAGAGTTCAATATTACCATGATTACATTCACATTACATTCCTAATAAACAGATTAAAACTTATCACTCTTTTCCTTATTATTTCTCAAACAAACACATTATTATGAGCTGCTGCCCTGCAAATCCGAAATGTTGACCCAATCTTGTTTTGGTGTTGGCCCACCGTCTACGACGCTGTCCCAACATCAAACCAGCATTGTGTGAGCTGCCAAGGATTTTTCGGATATAATAGGACCAGTTATTGAGAGCCAGAAACGTCGTCCGTCTGTCTGTGCGTCCAACGTTACGCCCCTATGTCTTTGTAAGCAATATTTGATTTTTTACCATGGTTGTAACTGAACAATTCAACCGTAATATCATACTTTCTCGCTTTGAACTCAGCATAGAATTGGGTTAGTCAGTTTGATTTTGCCGTGCAAATTATTTAGTGCAAGAACATCCATAATGCGATATTGGTTAAGTGACGCACTATTAGACATTTGAGGGGTGGGGTTTTTTAGCATTTTTCTTCATTGTAATTTGTTTTTAGCGATGAACTTCACACAAACTTTTTTTATGTTTCGTTAAAAAATGCTTTTTTTCATAAACTTTTTACCCACCCCCACCCCCCTTAGATAACTAATGATGCGTCCCTAAGTTGAGATTAGCTAGCTAGCAACAACTGGACGATCGGCTGCCACGAAAACTGTATAATGTTGGAGTTTGACCAAACTAAGTTTGGCCGATCTACTTCCTTGTTGAAATCTCGAGTTTGATAATTGAGCGAGTTTAACCCTTTAGGCGCTAAATTAAATATTTCAAATTTTCACCCACTTGAAGTTGTGTCTCGATCCGCGACCCACAACTTCAAGTGGGTGAACATCCGCCATATTTGTGTAATTTGAGACAAACATTTTTAAATCCTGATGTTTAAACACAAATATTATTCTCAATAACTGTGATATAACCTGTTAAACCTTTAACCGCCTGTGCCGCATTTATTCGGGTTTCAATTTTTTTTAGCACATTAAATACCACATTTTAAATATGTTACAGATAAACTGTGACATCAACCAGCAAGATTTGAAAAGAGTTGACCTCAATTTTGTCAAATCTGAATAATTTTCACTCACTTGAAGCTGTGGATCGCGTCAGCGAGACACAACTTCGAGTGGGTGAAAATTCAAATTGAATAATTTAGCGGTTAAAGGGTTAATAAAATAGATTTAAAACGCCCATAGACGTGCTTAGCGATTTAAGAGGTAATCCGGTCACTGCCAATGTATATCCTCTCATATCTTTTTACTCACACGACCGATGTAGCTCACGTAATCAAGCATTCGTTATAATATTGGGATGCTTGTAGTTTAACCCTGAAACTCAAAGCGCTGTATAAACCATGGAAACCTAAGTTTTTTTTTCAATTTGAAATCCTCATAATTATCTTGGTTAGTTCTTTCTCATTTGAATACCTATGTTATGGGTCTACGGGCTAGGGGCCTATTAATACTAAACAAATCTTATATAGTGATCCCAGCTCTGAGGCAGCACATACCCAAGAAAATACAATGTTCCTATAGTTGATAAACACCACACTCCACAGCGAACAAACCATTACGTAGCAAATACAACAATTTGACCCAAAGTTTAATATTGGGACAGCGTCGCAGACGGTTGGCAACATTTGGGCGATGGATCCGGTTTAAGAGACACTGAAACAGTATTGTTTTATGTTGGCCCAACGTCTTTGACGCTGGCCCAACATTAAAACAACATTGTTTCAATGTATTGGGGTTGTTTGGTAACAGTGTCCCATTCATCGCTGTTCACAAAGTAGATCTATTATTACATTCTGCTCCTCTACCCTCAAACATTGACCCTGTGTTATTTTAATGTTGGCCCGCCGTCAGCGACGGTGGTCCAACATTAAAACAACACCTGGGTCAAAATCTGGTATTTACTGTTGCGGTGTGAACAAACTACATAACAGTGTGTGCTTCACAATGTAGAGGCTGAGCAAACACTTTTCACTGGAGGAAGGTCACACACACCTGCCAATGTTTGCTAACATATCCGCCTTTTAGACATACCTTCAGCTACAGTTTTCACACCACAAAGAAATTCACGCCTTTTGAAAATGTTGCTCATTTTGCCTCTCAATAGCTGTACGAAAGTCGAAATTACAAGGCTTGCAGGGTGATTGAAATGATAAAATCAGTTGATAACATATACTCAAAGCACAGTAAAGATTTAGTGAGAAGACCCAGTCCCGCCCTCCCAGAGCATAATTTAGAAAACATGATCGATTACAAATTTGCCAAAATTTTAGTTTTGCATGTCATTTTCATATCATTTTTCATTATATAACACACCCCAAATTGCAGGGGAATGCATTTCAAATATCTCAAAATCTTTGGGGGTACAAGCCCTCAGACACCCCCTCCCCCTACTTCACCCTCCCCCTTTATAAAAAGTCCTGGATCGGCCGTTGATGTAGAATGAAAGCCAAGAATGTGTGACAATTTGTTACATCTTCACAGTTTAGTCAACCGTTACGGACACACTTCTGTCAATGTTTGCGGGAACGTTAGGTATTTAACAGCACCCCATTCATCTCTGTGTCGTGTCAATAATTTCCGGAAATTAGTGTTATCCTTGTGTGTTTACACACATGCGCACACAGTCACATCTCAGCAAATACCCTGAGCAAGCACAAAACGCTGATCCACTGTTGGTGCAATGTTGAGCCAGCGTTGTAGACGATAGCCCAGCATTAAACCAACAATGGTTCATCGCCTCTTGTGTGTTTGAACCCCAGTAAACACAATAAATTGATCCCATTTTGGAAGAATTTCGTACCAACGTCGCAGATGGTGTGTCGACATTATTCCAATGTATGTTCAACGTTCGTCCCCCGCTCAGACATTCAAGTTTCAAAGAAACATAATTTTTCTTCTTCTCTTCCACTCTTCACCGAAAGGTAGCGTGCTCGACCTCAGAGCGCCGGGACCCGAATTTTGAATTCTGTGTGACTGGAGGGCAGTGTCATCTAATTCATATCACCATCCTCAGGAGGTTCTCCTGACCCAGTTTAACAAATATGTGCACACATGTGGCCTAAAACCCCGTTCATTTATTAATTAATTCATTCATTCATTCATTTATTCAATCTTTCATTCATTCACCCATTCATTCATTCTTAAGTCGCCCTTTATTTGACAAAAAAAATGGCTTCTGTATAATACAGTGTGCAAAGAGTGTAGGTTTGACAGCTTGTATTGTGCCTGCACTTGAACTAATTACGCGGCATCGGCGGTGGCATCGTCGGCGACGGTGGCATCGCCGACGGCGGCAGCAAGCTTATTTTAAAACAATATCTTCAACTTAGTGTGTCATGTGGTGTATTATCAATCATAATAATATTACTTTAGTTTCGTATAACTTCAGCCATAGGCCTACAAACGCATGATAGGGGATAATTAATTGAATTAAATTATTTTCCATGCCAAGTCACTTACTTTCAATTGAAAAAAAGACATGGTATTTGATGGCACTACATGAGTCGGACAAGTCTTTTGCGGTTGGTGCACGACCACAAACATTCTACGTATTGCCAGTTTGGTCGTTGCTAGATAAACAAAACCATTTTTTTGTTTTTAAGACATATATTTAAGTGGGTGAACATTAAAAAAACAGTTTTCTTTAATGTACGCTATTTTTTTTTTTATTATTATTATTTATTATTATTATTATTATTATTATTTATTTGGCTTGATGCATACAATACATATCACTTACAAAATAGAACATGACATATATACTGTAAAATATATGCAAGGGATGTCACTACAGGTGACCAGCACCCAATGCGTCTGACATCCATACAAATAGATACATCAATGTTTAAAAAGTATATTATATAAACTATTATAAAATATGGTAATAAACATATGTATAGAAGTGTGTGATATACACAACTACTGTTCTTTAAAAAGTATGCTAGATAAAAGTAGCATAAATGTATGATAATAAACGTATGTAAAGAAGTATGCGATAGATTAAATTAAGATAATAAAAGTAAATTGGATACAAACGTATGTCAGTAATAAGTAAAGTTAAAATCATAAGCATAAATTAAAAACACGCACACGCCTGACAACGGCAAGTGCTTGTCCATGAACAGACATTATTTCACATAAAAGTCTCCTTGAGCTTATTTAAATAGAAAACTTCTAGCTCATTAACAAAAACACTAAATGACTGATCCGCTCGCAATGTTGGTGGTAACTGGTTCCATAATGTAACAATTCTATTGATGTAAAATCCCTTATACGACTCTGTTCTCAGCTGCTGAGGTTGCAAAAGCAGACCTTTACGGCTTGAGCGAAGACGAGGGCTTGATATATAAGTTTTGACTAGTTCAGAAACATTATTTGAAAAAATGGTCTTATACATAGACTTGTCATTTCTGTCATTTCTTTTCGAAACGAAAATGGTAAAAGGTTAATAATTTCACAGCGTTCTTTGTAATTTAATAAAGGATAATGCATAGCATACCGTGTAAAATTTCTCTGAATTCGCTCAACCGATTCAATGTGCGATTTATGAAAAAGTGACCAGAGTAGAGAAGAGTATTCAGCAATGGGTCTTATTAAAGCTTTATACAGATTTAAAGCTACAGATGCAGGTGCCTTGTAACCTACTGCTATTCTATGTTACATTAATGATTGTCATTAATGCCATTGTAATACTCTACATTTGTGTGGTGTAATTTGTTCAAGTGTGGTTGTGGTGTAATTGTGTATATTAAATACAAACGTAAGTTTTTCTTTTTCTATAGATACACATGATAATTCAAATGTTTTATTTTAATAATGACAAAATTAACTACAACCTTGTCGTATAGTCTCCCAATATACCTTCAAATCACAGTGAGCACTTTTTAATCTATTATATATTACTTGGATTAAAAATAAATTGTTTATTTTTTAATAAATATTGTATTTCCATAGATTGGGGTTGATGTGTGGCTAACACCGCTTAACTTGTTTTTAGTTTCACGCCAGTGACATAATGTACATTATTGTAGCCAGAGCTATCATTCTAACCCATAAGCTTGTTAAAGCGTTGAAGGATTTTTATACAAACCAAGATAACGACATTTTTTTCAATTGTAAATCATCATACATGCCTTAGTTATCTCTTTCTGTTTCATTTGGATAACTATGTTATGGGTCTACGGCCATTATAAATAGTTTACTCTTTCAATGCGGAGCTCGACTTGGGACGTCAGATTCTGACGTCTATGGACGCCAGATTCTGACGTCTAAAAGGCCGACCTTAGACGTCAAATTTTGATGTTTACAGTCGATCCCCGCACTGAAACAATTGATTATTTAATTCAAGGAAATTAATGGGAGGTCTATTATTTTATAAAAATAAATATTGTTTGTCATTTGCATTTGCGTTAGAAATTCCATCCACAAATTGATGAACAATTCAGCAGAAATTAAAGTTATGCAAAATTTACCGTGTGGTGAATTCTTGTGATAGATGAGATAATATGGATAAATCAATTCTTGTGATAGATGAGATAATATGGCTCGGTTAATCATGATTATGAGTATTATATATGACTCAGCTATATAGTTGCAGTCAACTTCCCCCAGCGTTGGGTGTTTTTCGCTAATTTCTCAGTCAATTCTTGATAAATTGTAATGAAATCTGGCAAGCACTCTTTGCAAGTATTCGCGCCTAACCTGATAATTTAGTGAAATTTGGGTGAGTATTGCAAAAGTTAGACCATTTGCTATGTAGGGGAATTTCGGGATTAAAGCTAAATAATAATATGTTTTCTTAAAAATTTTAAGGTACTAGAAAATAATGCTTGCCAAATTTCATGACAATCGGATAATAATAGCCTGAGAAATTAGCGAAAAAATGCAACGCAAAAGTGACTCAGCTAGAGTCACTCAGGATTATCATAAACCCTGACCTCAAAATGGCACGCGGCCATCTTATATGGATGGCGATTTAACACGACATCTACTAAATACTTGCTATCATGATTTACAATAACTATTTTGACGTATTAATTGGAAGTAATTGGGCTGGCGACGGTGAAGAATTCAATAATTGTTGCTAATCTGCGTGCAAATATGTTCATAAGTCAACAAGTTAATTTTAAACCGAAATGGCAAAAACCGTGTGGTCTGGTCCGAACGGTTTACATATCCGGTACATTGGCCTGGTCATTTTCGAATCTATTTCAGCAACGCATTTAGCGTACAAAAACGATGTATGTATTGACGATGCCCCATGTCAGGCTGGGTGCTAACCCTTGAACCGCCAAATTATTCAATCTGAATTTTCACCCACTTGAAGTTGTGTCTCGCTGACGCGATCCACAACTTCAAGTGAGTGAAAATTATTCAGATTTGACAAAATGGAGGTCAACTGTTTTCAAATATTGTTGATTGATGTCACATTTTATCTTTACCATGTTTAAAAGGTGGTACTTATAATGTGCTAATAAAAATAAAAACCCGAATATATGCGGCACAGGCGGTTAAAGGGTTGAAGGAAATAACAGGACCATCGATAATATTTTTATACTACAACACCTTGTAGTCTCGCCCACTAAAAGCCCTTATTATATGTTTGCTACACTGACTTTACGAAAGTATTTGACTACATAAGCAGAGACGCATCAGTTGACGGTAAATTTCTCTCCGTCATAAAATCTATGTTTCTAGTGGCCATGTTAAACGGAAAAATAGATTAAGCAAACCGAGTAAGAGCAAGTAAGAATCTGACGTTTATAAACGTCAGATTTTGACGTCTAAGGTACCCCGTACTTAAAAAATTAAAATTAATAATGGCCGTGACCCATAACATAGGTATTCAAATGAATCGGAAAGAGTTAACTAAGACATTTATGATGATTTCAAATTGAAAGGGAATATATGGTTTATATAAAAATATTTCAGTGTTTTAAGGGTTAACGGGAGGGGGGGGGGGGTGATCCAGTTACCGTTCAAGCTGCGGTGATCAAATACTATTGTTTTCTGATCATCCTTGGGTTGTGAAGTGCGTTAAAGTGGTAACCAGAGGTAACGTTAGGCAGAATGATGTATTACCGTCTGAGACGACCCTCCAACAGCAAGGCAACAGTTTTAGCTTCTTCAACTTGTTTGCTCAGTGATGTGATGTGATGCTCAGTGATGTTTGACAGATTCCCACGAAATATATATTTTTATTAACACCTGCAAACCCTGCTAACCCCTGCAGACAGTAGTTTTTCAACTACTGGGAAGAATAAATTCAATGTCACTGGCATTGTTTATAAATAAGCTCTAATTATAAACCTGATGCCCTTAAAATTATTTCACATACTATGTCATCAATATATATTTATAATGTATCGACTAAGTCATAAACGTAATAGAAGGGATACAAACACACCAAGCTAAACGATATTTATCGACTAATTCTCTGCCATAAACGTAGTAAAACGGTTACAAACAGATCAAGTTAAACGATGTAATTCCTATGTGGCATTTACCCCGTAGAGCCCAGCAAGCACGAGAAATGAACCCAATGTTGAACCAATGTTGGCCCACCGTTTTCGACGCTGGCACAACATTGGTTCAACATTGTCTCGATGTTTCGTGTTTCCTGGGGTAGCCCTATAAACCAGGGTTTTATGGCTGCCTGTCGTCATGCTCGTGATCACACATCAACTCCACGTGAGAATCATGCCAAGACAAATACTCATCTCTAACAACCGGTGTTGGATTACCCAACATTAAGCCAACACCGGGTCAATGTTTCGTGATTGCTGCGATGCTCATTTCTAACGGAAGTATTTTTAGTCTTGAAATTAGTTGACACGAAAAGCTTTAAATCATTTCAGCTGTGATTATTAACTCTTTCAGCGCGAGGACCGTCTTTAGACATCAGAATCTGACGTCTAAAGATGAAAGATCCTGACGTCTAAAGACGGTCCTCGCGCTGAAAGAATTAAAATGTATAATGGCAGTAGACCCATAACATAGTAGTAAATCTTTATTAATGTCTCAGCCAGTTCACATAATGAATACAAATCATACATAAATGACAGTTTACTAAAGTAGTGACTGGTCACTCAATGTGAGTTACAAGAGACTGTAAAAAAATATAACAACCTAAAAAGACATGTATATAGAATAGTTTGGTATGATAAAAACTGATTATGATAATATGAGATGATAGAAATGGTATATAAATGATTATGATAAACAGTTCAAGCTCATACCATTTACCCATTTTACCCATTTTACAACATTATCATCAATCCATATAGGTATTCAAATGAACCAGAGAGATAACTCATACATTTATGATAATATCAAATTGAAAAACCTTTGTTATATTATATGGTTTGTATAAAAAATATCTCAGCGTCGCAATATCTCATACATCACTGACAAGTTGAGATCACGATTTTGTTCAATAACACAAATATGCGATCGCTATGTTACGTGTTTTATTATGTTGTATGAAACTACGCATCTGAAGTAATGTGTGATAAATGGGACATATTGAATTCTCAATTACGACTAACTTTTCATTTAATTCGACTACAGTTAAACTACTGGTGAGAAACCACAAGTGGGTGGGATGTTTGTCCACGCGGTTGTGTATTTACAATGTTCTAAACGTTCAAAAGACCTTGATTGTTTTGGTAATGACCATGATATTGCGCCCTAAAAAAACCACACGGTGTTTTTGTTAAGTGAATACAGTATATTTTACAACTGGGTTGCAATATTGACCATGTGAGTTTTAAAATGCTTAAAAATATCATGTTTATCTAGTATGACCGTTATTTCTCATTTTCATGAGAGAGCTATTGTTTTGATTTGACCTAGAACTGCTGTAACCTTTCATACTCACCATGAGAAGAAACAAAATGTTAGTTTTTTGTTTGTTTCACTTGAGTCACCACAACATACCCAGAACTTTACAAAAGTCAGTCTACCTTGACAATATTTAAGTAGTTTCATTGTCCTGGACACCATTTAAGTACATTATCACTACTTTATCATTTTTGCTTGAAATCTCACAAATGTATACTTGCAGATCTTAATTGTATAAAAATGATACCACGTCTTGTTATTTTTTAAATTTAGGATAATTCTGATTCGTTCACCTGAAGCTGGTAATTGGAGCTGGTAACTGCACAAATAATGTTATTTTTCTCCTATATAGTTGTTATATTTGTTCCCCTATGTGTTCGTCTATTCAATATTATTATGTTTAAACTGTCACTATGTCAACTTTTTCACATGGCCATAGCTACCGCGATGACAACTTGTTTCCATCAAGGTGACTAATAAAGTACTGGAATTGATATTTTAAGCTGTTTTTTAGAGGCTAGTATTTTTCAGTAGTTTATAGTGTCTTTTCGTGCATGCAATATATCAGGGGAGGGGGGGGGGATCTGACAGGTTAAATGATACCATTAAGAGGTAATGTCAATTTGTTTCATATATTTTTATTCATCCAAATCGTGAGTCATATCCTGTTTCTAAGTCTATATGGAGACTACCAACAATCTGTGGTGGATTTGATGTTTCTCAACACTTCCTCACATTGTCTTTGTGCTCCCGTTGCCAGCTGTAGCCCTACACCGAAGGCTCTATATTCCGAAGGTTCTATATTCCGAAGACTCTATGTTCCGAAGGTTCTATATTCCGAAGGTTCTATATTCCGAAGGTTCTATATTCCGAAGGTTCTATATTCCGAAGGTTCTATATTCCGAAGGTTCTATGTTCCGTAGGTTCTAATGACAGTAATATTTAGATAGGCCTAGTGACTAAAAGTAGACTTACATTAATTTCGAGCGGACGGGAATAACAACTGGGACAGTTTTATTTGTTCCAACAACCATTATACTGCTACACAAGCATCGTTCTGACGATGTAGGCCTAATGATCCTTGCTACGATCATTGCCCTGACCGTTTCTCTGACGTCCAGGCATTGCTTCGACGATCATTTCTCCGAGGATCATTATTACGCCGGCGATCATTGCTCTGACGACATGTCTGTAGACATGTCAATTGAACTTACATTGCTAAGGGGGCCACCATTCAATCTCCAGGGGGGGGGGGGGGCTGGGGTATTTTTGAAAAAAATATTTTGAGATTTAATTTTCGTGAAATAATTAATTGTCTTAAGGACATGTTGTAAATTAACATTTAATGACCCTCAAAATTGTTTTTGCCTCGCTTTGCTCAGCATCATAAAATGACATTTAATTAAGTTTGAGAAGAATCACTTCGGTCGTCTCTTTCACCCCCACATCACAACTAATCCTCGCGATTTTAAATATTTTTCAAAAAAGCAGCACGAAAACGTTCTTTATTCATTAAACATAAGCATTACAATACTCGTTATTCACTTGTTATTTGATTGACCTATTTCATTAACGCTCTAAAATGTATTTTTTTCTTCAGAATAAGTGCATACGGTAATTATTTGATACATTGGCAATGTTTTTACTTCTTCGAATGGGCTTAGATGCGCAACATCTCGTTGAAAGGGTGGGAAATGGCACTGCTCACTCACCGTTTTGATAAATAACATTTGATAAATGATCATATAAGAATACGGCTATTGTCTTAAACAAATTATTAAAGGTAGGTTGAATGGAATGCCCAATTCGTGGTGCTTCATGTACCTGATGCGGATGACAGTGAAATAATTAACTATAAATTAAGTCAGGTCTGATGGTAAATTTATAAATTATACTCTCTTTTTATGGTATATCCTATTCGCTGGGCAGTAGGGGTTACATTTCGGAATTTGATATTTTTATGAAATTATAATAATTTGGGCATGATGACCTAGTCACGTTAAGAAGGGAGAAACAAAGATATTTCAATGAAAAACCCACGCTGTATCAGCGGGCTCGAACCCGGGATGCATGCATGACTAGCGAGGCAGTCAGGTGCTCTACCAAATATCTATAAGCTTAATTGCTGCATAGCTTGCAGAAGCTTTTATAAGAGCTTTTTATAAGCCTGTTTTAGCGCAGCACGACCGATCTACTATGTTGTTTATAATGTATTATACTGATGTAATATTTCTGTTTTCAGTCCTAGACACCTGTTTAAATAACAAAGTTTTTATTGGTACTAAGTTATCTTCAAATTATATTATTCATTTTTAAGTATTTACAGCACATGTCAAATATAAATATTGTGTCCAGTTCAATACAAAGCAAACCAGCGGTTTTTTCTTCATCACGTTCGTTGAATAATCGATGTCGTCATCTTGGAGTAAACCATACACTTTTTCGATATAGCATTTCCCAGAGCAATAAACGGTGTTGTTGGTTACTATAATACAATCAGTAAAAAGTTTTTTTTTAGTCTAATAGAGTTGTCTATTTGGTAGGGCCTATAGGCCTAAATTCTGGGTTTCGAATAGTGTTGTTGTCAGATAACTTTCGGAACATAGAACCTTCGGAACATGGAACCTTCGGAGCATAGAACTTTCGGAATATAGAACTTTCGGAACATAGAGCAGAAACCCCCCCCCCCTCCGTACAACAAGCATGTAGATATTACACGCGAGCTGACTGTCCTTATTACACGCGAGCTGACTGTCCTTAAAATTGGATCTTGTCATGTGTAATGTATCATGTATTACCCTATCTGAATAAAATTGTGCTCAACATTTAAATTTCATGTATGATTATTTTTAATTTGGGTGATTGCGTCTAATATAATAATGTAAGAACTATATCTGCCTTTAAACAATACTGAATTATATCGGACAATAACTAAAATTTGAAACTTGATACAATTCAAGTCTTATTCAGACTTAACCACTATACTTCAGAATATGTTTTACCATTTGAAGCTGATACCCAGCTGTCCTTTTGCTGTGATTTGGATACAAATAACGTGTGGTATATTCGCTCAATACACTCAGGGCAGTAGTGTGTTCACTGACCCGTTTGAATTAACCGATCCATTTCACGATAAAATGTGCCCATTGTCTGTGAAATCACGACGTCTCAGTGTAACTCTGTGATAAATCAAGGTGTGCACATCTCATTGGGTGGCTTCCCAACTAGCAGGAGACGTTGAAACAATGTTGCTTTAATGCTGTGGCAGCGTCGTAGACGGTGGACCAACGTAAAACCAACATTGTGTAAACATCCTGTGTTCTAAATTACATTCATACGAAGTAAATCGTACAATTTCAACTGATTCTGTGGCTAAACCTCAGTGTGGGTGGTCAATATCTGCACCTCCATCCTTGGTGAAACGACTCAAATTAACCTTCAAAGCGCTGATTCATACATTACATTTTTACCACTTGAAGTTGTGTCCCCGACCCACAATTTAAAGTGGGTGAAAAATACAAACATTTGTACAATTTGACTTAAAGCATATGCCAATATAGCTAATTCACTGGTCATTTTTTCTTTTTTGTTTAAAGAAAAAATATAAATGTTGGGAGCGGCTATAGACGTTATTAGCGCATTAAAGGTTAACCCTTGAAGCGCTGAATATTTTTTTATATAAACTATGTGGACCAAAGGGTCTTATTCAATTCGAAATCATCATAAATGTCTTATTAATCTCTTTCTGATTCATTTGCATACCTATGTTATGGGTCTACGATCATTATAAATATTTTTACACTTACAGCGCGGCTTACTTTAGTCGTCAGAATCTGACGTCTACAGACGTCAGATTCTGACGACTAAAGTCGATTCCCTCGCTGTAAAGGTTAATGTGCATAGTTTTAATTTTGAAAATATCTTGTAAAACACAAACTTTAAGATCAATCTCAGTTTGTAAGGAGTTATTATGAAACGTAAATATTGTAAACAGGTAAATGTTGGTTATGCAGCGGCAGCCCATGTGGTTTTTGTCCAGGCGCCAATACCAATAGAAATCCTAAAATTAAGATGATCTAAGTTCTCATTTATATTTAGAAAAGTTAAGGTATGGGAGAAAGTTTAGATCACCCAATTTTTAAGTTTTTTAGTGGTGCCCCTGCTTTTTTATTATCGTGGGTTTTGAATGTGCTTATAGTGTTTTTTTTTGTCCACACAGGAGCTCGTAATGATGTAACTGCCACATTGTGAAGTGAGAGATAAGCCCTTTCAGAGCCAAGGTCCTTACTTGACAGGTTAGGATGCAAGTGAACGACAAATTGTAACAGTGATTTTCTGTACATATCCGGAAATTTCACACATTTTCATTGACTGTTAGCTCTGAATTGCTACAGCAATTCTCAACCCAGAGGGAATGAAAATGATAAGATTGTATAAAACATTCGATTGTAATATATCAACATTAACCCTTTCGACACGGGGACCGTCTTTAGACGTCCTATTCTCACTTCTAAAGACAACCCCCGCACTGAAAGAATCACAAATATATATTGCCCGTAGACCCATAAAAGACGTATTCAAATGAAGCGGAAAGATCTAACTAAGACACTTATAATGATTTTGAATTAAAAGAAAACCCTTTGTTCTCCATCGTTTATATGATAATATTTCAGCGTTGTGAGGGTTAATCCCTGGAACACCTTGATTTTGATGTGTTGTATATTTTCTATGACATTGCATTTGCTGGGGATATCCCCATCACGCATGTAAGCACCATAAACAGTCGACGTTTTGAGCATAGATCTAGAGGAGATCTATGGTTTTGAGAGACATAGGATGTACATGTATAATAGGCCTACATTCCTCATAACTTTTTTATGCATTCTTCTGCAAAAAATTTCAGGAACACGTTCGTAACATCTGGGTTGCCACGAAACATGTGATGTTTAATAAACGTTGGATCAACGTTGGCAAACCGTCTTGGACGTTAAGGCAACATTGGTCCAACATTGGTTGAACGTCTATTCTTTGTTGCCTCCATGTAATGCTGGATAATATATACACTGAATCTGTGCCACGTTACCCTGGCTTTATAGAATATTTTACTTTTCTTATCGCCTCAGTCCCATGCCAAGACAAAACGTGGGGCAACCATAAAAAGTAATGTAAAACACTAACGATTACTGTACACCTGTAGCTGAACGAGCACGTTTTATTCGGATATGTTAATCTGCACTGTTACAGTTGATTTATGCGTCTTATTATCTGATTACCCTATTATGACTGAACAATATTGAACAACACTTGTCTTGCCGGCCCGTGTATATTCATTTTCAAGTACAATTCAAACCAAATAAAAAAAAACTACTAAATTTGACAATATGGTTTGTGCTAGATGCTCATTAACACAAATAATTCAATTTGGGAAAGTCATTTTTTTCATAGCGATATATATTTGTCCTCATTTTAAAATGTTGAAGTCGTGAATTGCGTCCTAAATTCCAGCTTCAAATGAATAGTAATAGGGACTACTAAATTAGTACACGTAGCAGGTAAATCAAGATTATTATAATTTTAACATATTTCTTTCAATCCCTATCTAAAAACCTTGCTCGAAATGCGACAGGTATTTTTTTCCAAATCATCAAAAACATATATACAATTCTGCAAATCAAGGGAACCAACCTTGTCCAATATATATCCTTTTTCAAATAGCGTCTCGCAAAGTAATCAATTATTTAAATACAGGCTACGTAGAAAAACTAACTATATTAATGGCGGTTTAGATATTCAAGTAATTATTTGTATGAATTTGTTTTGCAATAATGCACCTGTTTCGAGAGAACTATTATTGTGGTTGATTTAATTAGGTAATGAGTGATTGATATAAAGGCAATAAGTGTCAAGTTTATAATTACATAGCTGCATTTTGTAAGATTTATTTCTAGTGTTGCCATATGATGTATTGTTTAGCTTGTGAACAATCTCACACAGAAACGATTTGATGCAATGTAAATCAGATGACATGTAAAATAAAATACCTCTGAACCCTTTCAGAACAAGCGTTACTTTAACCCTTTCAAGTCTGAATTTACCATTGTCATCTTCATCCACTACAAGCCGCGAATTGCTGTCGCAATTCTCGACTTGTAGTGGATGAAGATGAATTGAAGTGGGTTGAAAATCAAAAATAATTGCCATGTATTGGTAAAAGATTTTCATCAAAATTTTCCTTCTAAACTGTCAGTTGTAGGAATATTAAGTCTGTTTTCAGGGATGTAAAATGATGCTCTAATGCATCGTGAGGGCTTGAAGGGTTAAACCCTTGTATTGTCATTATCTAACATAGGCCTATACCTGAAGTATTTTATAATATCAACAATAAAAGTAGAAATAACTGATGGACAAAACAACCGCATAAACGTTATATTCCCTTGACAATAGAATTGATCCCAGCTTTCTTGTTGGCAATTCCAATTTTATATTATGGAAGTACATAATTAATTTTTATAATAACTGTAGTCCAGCTAGACTATGCGGTTTCAATAATTCAAAATGACACTGGAAATAATATATTAAAATAGTCTGTGATATATGCTCCGTTCATCAAATCACGCAATCTACAAGATTTCTATTTTCATAAAGAAACATCAGTGAGAAGTTGAAAAAAAAATCAGCATCACAAGAGGTGTGCATGTACATACTAAATCTAGTCTTTATCATTGTAATATATCAGGCTATAAAATCAAACTGAATAGTTAATGTTAAAGATTTGTTTCATGCTGTGTTCATTGCCTTATCTTCACATTCTATTCAGATGTCACTTTTACTAGTAACACGTTACCATGGAGACCGACAAGCATTCGTATAAATAGTAACAATCACTACATTTCGGGTGACAGTCATTACCTTTTTATAGTCAGGGGTTGACAGCCGTATCCATGAAGACTGGAGATGTTGAACCAATGTTGGGTTAATGTTGGGCCAGCGTCGCAGACGGTGGTCCAACATTAACCCAACATTGGGTCAATGTTTCTTGCAATGTACTGTGACACATATGACTTATATCTCGCCATGTTATGGATATCAGGATGTAATGTTATATATCTTTCCTTTGAAGCATAATGTAAAATAAAGCATCGCTTCAAATTGGTGTTAATACTTAACCCTTTCATCACAAGTGCCTCATTTAGACTCTTTTTAACACAGTTGTATCCCCCATTTTTCATCAGGATGTTATGTTATATATATTTCCTTTGAAACATAATTTAAAATAAAGCATCGCTTCAAATTGGTGTGTTTATCACCCAGCCCTTTCATCACAAGTGCCTCTTTTTTAGACACTTTTTAACATAATTGTATCCCTCATTTTTCCGCCCACTCACATAATTACAAAGTAAGCTAAACGAGACTTAGCTCAAAACGTAAATGATACTGGCATCGAGCCGGCAGCATAAGTTAAAGAAAAATAACGTCATATAGGTAAACTGAAAAGCCCGAATAATACGTTGGACGGTAGTTTGTAAGCCGAACACGTAGTGTCCCGAAAATACGCGCGTTACGACTGGCGCACACAGACGGCAGAAATCCGAGGAATACTAAATAAAAAGAGACGTGTTTGCTTTAAGTGGATATATGACATTTGGATATTCTAAGCTAGACAGTCAGTCAGAGACTACAAACCATCGCCGCGATCCGGATCGTAATCTGGATCATCCTCAAAATTTAATAGATTGCTCCTTGACACGAGAGACGCTCTGGTGAAAAATTATGGCAAATCCGTTGGTTACTTTTTAAGTAATTCGAAGAACGGACATACCTACAGACAAACGGACAAACAAATCAACGTGATCAAAAACATAAGCCTTCCTAGCGGAAGTAATTAATGGGACCCAATATAGGATGTTTTAAAATGTAGAAATTTATAATTTTATATAATTAATATGCCTACCCATTTGAAGAAAATACTTCCGGTATGTAGAAAATACTCAGACTTGTTTAATTTGTGACAAAACATTTGCAAATCTTGCTGTTGCACTTATTTCGTTCCCGATAACATAACAGTAATTTGATCTTAGGTTACTAGTTCACTACGTGATTACTAAAGACCTAAATTATATTTAAAATAAAAACAGAAAACATGGTGCAATATGTGACGGCAAATGTAAAGACACACACTGGTCTCCTTATAGTGGCGAAAATGATTGTCCACGGCAACACCAGCGAGGTGGAGCGATATTTCACTGTTTTACACGCATGCCGTCTACTGAGGAAACATTTGGCAAATAGTATGTACATAATAGACATATACTATTTGGGGCGTAAGCGTGCGAAAAAATACTTACAGCGGAAAATAAATTAGGCAAAAAGTACGGAGCAATAAAAATGTATGGTGAAAAATGCCAGGCATGTTCATGCCTGGCGCACCAGAAATAAGTGTTCGACGTAGTCCAATAAATCAACTTTTTTATCATTCTCATCTGGGACGTGAAAATAGATCGTGGCATTACAGCTCTACATCTAAAATATTAATTTACCTTTGCATAAATGTACTTTTAATACAAGGTAATAGCTTTAATCATCCCTATGTCGTGGATGTCGGCTTTTTTGTGAAACTAAGGGTCTGTTCGATTGGGAAAGAATGTTTGCAAAACATTTTTTTCTTGTTACCATGGACTATGGGGTGCTTGTCTAACTGCATAAAGTGGAGATAAGAAGTCTGTACAAAAAAATATTTGTTGATTTGAAATGCTAATCTCAAATAAGACGTAAATTGTACACAATAGTCTGACATTTAAAGTCGATCCACGCACTGAAAGAGTAAAATATTTATAATGGCCATAAACCCATAACATAGGTATTCAAATGTAACGGAAAGAGCTAAAAAAGACATTTTTGCTGATTTAAATTTGAAAAAAAATAGTCTCTATCATAGAAAAATATTTAAACATAATAAGTATTTGTCAATTATTTCTTGCATTTCTTATTTATTGTGAAGCTGGCATCCCATAAGAAGCTAATTACTGTAACTAGAGTTACAGTTATCATCCCGTTAAGTAAATCATGTAGCATAAAATAAGAATGGCATAGCAAAATCACAGCAATATTGTAAAGGCATAAACGTCAAAGTATTATCTATCGTAAAATAAGGCATCAAGGCAAAATGGGACAACTTGAACACCCCTGCAAAAAGAAAAACAAGGCGAACTTTTTGACAATCAATCATAATGCAACTCGTATAAATAAGTGTATTAGCAGCAACATAACAAACATTGAGTTATCGTACTCCCACAGGTGTTATTGACCACGAGACTTGTACTGATAACTTCCTGTATCGACCAAAACTTGTAAAACAATACGTTCTGCGGTTGCGAATTATTTACCTTTACTGACGCATTGTAGTATAAATATTTTAATTATCAGTTAAACATATGGGTGTTAGTACGATACTTGTCGCCGATACAGGCACTCGCCTTAAGCTCGGCCTGTATCTGGCGACGGCGTACCGATCTGAGCCTTTATCGACCAAAAAGCAGTGCCATATGCATATCTTATCACTCATTTTTTGAAGAAACGGGTTAAAATGTGGAATGCCACAGAAAACATTGTATAGTCACGGATAGGAAGTCAGAGTGACAGGCGCTATGCGTGCGTGGGAGAGGGTTATTGTCCTCATAGTACCCGCCAATACCAGGCTAATGAATACATGATGGAAATGGTGGGTAAAACATTTAGTCACGACACACGTCAAATGAACAAATTAACCTGGTTACGTGGCTGTATGTTTATAGTGGGAGATTTTAACTGTTGAATAAAAGATGAATCTTCCCCTGACAAACATGATTATATATAGTCTTCCTTTATCTGGTTTGAGATCCATCATCCATCAAAATTAAATGTCTTAGTTAGCTTCATTTGAATACATATGTCTTGGGTTTAAGACCATTATAATTTTTTCAGTGCGGGAACCGTCTTTCGAAGTCACAGAATCTGACGTCTGAAGACGTCAGATTCTGACGTCTAAAGACTGTCTACACACTGAAAGAGGTAATATAAGATGGTTACGTATAGCTGTATATTTATGGTGGGAGATTTTAACTGCTGAATTAAAGACTGTACATGGACTTTCCCCCGGCCATCTTGTATCTCCCTGCACGACGAAGAAAATAGTTGTCATCGTCGTCAACCGAAAATAGTCAATGATGTACATTTCTTCTTCGTTTGAATTTAAATTACAATCATAAAATAGTGTGTGAATAAATATGGAGCTTATTCAACTGGTCGCTGTACAAAAGAGACCAGTTTGTTGCTTCAACCTGGTTTACATTAAGTTAATGTCTACTCGGCTTTTAACCCAGTCAGTTCTACAGATATAGAACATTTTTCACTCCTAAAAAATGGCCACATGAAGACGAATAAAACCACATACATATGTATATTTTATGAAAGGAGACTTTACCTTCTAAATACAAGACTGATTACACAAATTATTTCAAGAGGAAAACTAAGCACACACATCTAATTACTACACGTTAAATTGCTGATCTAATATAAAATGGTTATTTTCTTATTATATATGTGATAGTATTTGACAGTGTGATCTGCGTATAACAGGCAGATTTAATAAATGATATTTAACAAATGTGACCAGTGTTAATATTGTAATTTATTTGAAATTGTGATTCGCCGCAGCAAAATAAAAAGTGAAGTGACGCGACGTGATGTGATGTGATACTGTGTCTTTCTGTTTCTTTCTATGTCTTCTCTTGCCTTGCCTTGTCTAGCTTTGTCTTGAGGTGTCGCTGTGGCGTTGAAATCTGCTCGCGAAAGAAATTTTAATTTTAACATAATTTTCAAAGTAGTTGCTCAAGTTATTTTGTGTTTAACAAATTATATATTTTTCGCAATATGTAGAACCAGTGTAACAGTGGTAAATCGTTTCGTCTGGATTGTAAACATTCTTAAGTCATTGTCTGAAAACAATACTGCCGGTATTTGTATGAATGATTTTATCTCATCGTAGCAGTCTACTTGCCATCAAATACTTGAAGTACTTCCCAGCAAATGCAAACAACCATAACTACTTATCCGAGAAGTAGGCAGTTACAGCTATTTGCATAAAGACAAAACACAGCAACTACTTTAGTGAACTATAGGCTGTTAATGCTGTTTGACTTTGTACCAGTATACGGCGGGAAAGACAGATAGTACTCTACCGCCGTGCAAAGGTAAAAGGCAGTATCTGCTTACTTTACAGGTAGGCAGATACTGCCTTTTGCCTTTGCAGAGTAGCATAGTGGCATTGATGCATGACCTAGCTTGTCATTCCACTGATAGAAGATGCGCATGACAAGTCAACCCCTACAACCTGACCGTCTCAAGTCAACGTCTATGTATCAGTCCAGCTGAGACTCCCAGCAGCTTCAGACGTTGAATCAATGCTGGTTTAATGTTGGGCCAGCTTCGTAGACGATGAGCCACAATTGGTTAAACGCATCTTATTTATCTTGTTTGCTGGGTTACTTGCACTTAACTCTTATCCTGCTGATCACGACTATTGTCGTTTTTAATCTGTGTTATTAGTCGCCCAAACACTGCTATTGGTAACGAAATATGTGTCTAAACGTCAATATTTGCAAATATTTGTGCTCAAATTAAACAAATATGAAACTGGAAATTGCGTTAATAATTCCAGTTTCTCATAAATTTAAAAAGAAGCAAACACATGCAGGACAAGCAAACATACAGGACAATAGTGTAAAATAAAATGAGCATGCTGCACGTTTGTCGATGTTTTTTTTATAATTTTGTATTCTTTATTTTGTTCCATGGTTGTTGCATATGTCTAAGCTTGCGTCGAGTGCATCAACATTTATTTTATTGTAGAAATCTTTAGCCAAATAATATTTCCAATGGGAAAGGTCCATGCATCCAGCACGTTACCTGAATTTTTATTCGCACTTCACACCTCTGCCTCTCACACATGTCTGGATTTTAAAAAAGTGTAATGCCATCTGAAATTGAAGTCTGATTGGCGATTATTCAAATAAATATATTTTAACTATGCCATGTGATGTGTAAATGCAAACTTAACCCTTCAAGCGCTGAAATATTTTTTGTGTTTTTATGTAAATCATGGAGATCAAAAGGTTTTTTTTCAATTTGAAATCATCATAAATGTCTTAGTTATCATTTTCTGCTTCATTTGAATATGCTATGGGTCTACGGCCATTATAAATATTTCACTCTTTCAGTGCGGGGATCAATTTTAGACAGCAGAATCTGACGTATAGGCCTATAGTCGTCACATTCTGATGTTTGAAGGCGGTCCCCGCACTGAAAGGGTTTCTATGGTAAGCAAAAAGCTGCAAAGACTGCTTTACAGATATCGGTCAAAATACACATCTGTAAAAAAGGAAATGATCGTTTTGGAGATTTCTGGTTTGGTTCCAGTAGCTTAGAGCGTACCTCTTCACCCTGTTCTCACCCATTACTTACAATAATTCAGACATAATCTGAACCATGTCATTAGCTTTTGTTGATTGTTGTTCCCAGCTTGATGTAACCTGTACTTAGCTGCGTATAATAGAACAAGGAGATCGTCCTAATTAGCCTATTTAATTGCCGAGTTTGGTGGACGTCTTTTTCACGCCCGTGTGCGTCTGAAAACATAAAATAGAATTAACCCAGAAATCTTTCCATTCACTACATTCCAAATTAACATTTTATATACTGAAGTGCATGTGGTGCCTAAATCTCCAACAAATATTTTTTTTAACAATGAATATTTACAAAATGTTAGGTATAGGGCCTACATAGACACTATCTGTAAAGATTACTTCTATGTATACTTTTATAAATGCTGTGAAAAACCCTGGCGGAGCTAAACATAAACATGTATTGTTTCAGATTAAACAAAGATAATGCATTGTTGAAGGCATTTTAATGCATTTCAAGCTAAAAATTGTGATTGACGTTTTTAATTAAAATGTAGGCCTATACACCATTAGCATGATCAGGGGATAAAACTCGCTGCCAGCTTGTCAAATAAATACCTGTTAATTTGTAACCCTTGAAGCGCTGAAATAGTTCTTTACAAACCAAGAAGAGATCTAAGGGTTTTTGTTAAATTTGAAATCATTATAAACAGTGATTGACTTAGTTAGCTCTGTCTGCTTCATTTGAATACCTATGTTATGTGTGAAGGTCAATAATAAATATACTCTTTCAGGGCGGGGATCGACTTCAGACGTCAGAATTTGACGTCTACAGACGTCAAATATCGACGTCTAAAGTCGATCCCGCACTGTAAGAGGTAAAATAATTTCCGGTATATAAGTCCATGCCATATGTCCTGGCATGCTGAATAATTGCTCCTGAAATTAAATTATTTGTTCAGATAATTAAATAATTGTGCAATGTTTTACGAATCCATCTGCCAACATAATTTGATTTGTAGAAAACATAATTATGATTACCTCTCAAAATTACCACGTTGGCTCAAAATATTGTATATTAACTCTGACATATGCTCTATAATCATGATAATAGTAATTACCAATGTATAGACAAAAACAAAGAGTGCAAGTACAAATTTAAAAACATTTTTGTTGAAATGTCATTACCTTGTTTAAAACTAATATTTTTAATTGTCTCGCCTGGTATACAAATATTATACAGTCACAAATTCAAACAATATAGTATGTAAAACTCATTTGGCACCGATCACTCTTCAGTGGAGTTATGAGAGACACTCGGTATATGACATATGTATTCATAAAACAACTGGTTATAAGCTACAATTATTTTTTGAATTATCACAACATGTTTAAATAATTGATACCTATAGTACACAAAAGACTAACGTTTATGTGGAAGATAATTATGTAAATTAGTTTATATGAAGATGATGCAAAATTATGTAATAAATTATGTAATAAGTTATGAGTTATTAACATTATTAAATTTTATTTGATATAAAACGTTATATTGGGCTAGACTTATCCGATTTAAAGATTATGGATCTCCAGAACTACTCTGCTCAAAGTTACTCTTTATTTTATAAAAAAAATACATTATTAATTATGTTGATGATTGATTGATGCATTTCAGCCTACTCGGATTGATTTTTCCGAATCCAAAAGTTATGTGCGCATATTGTAATTGGCGTCATTAGGTTGATTTTTGTCTGATCATTGTGACATATACTTTGCTTGTTTCGTTAATCTGAAATCTCGCTTTCAACCTTGTACTTATTTGCTACAATTTACTAAAAAAATGTATAATATTGTCAAAAATATACATCTTCCAAGTTTAATTATTTATTAACTGATCGTTCATCTGCCACAAAACTATATTATTGCTTTTAGAGACGTTGTATTTTTTTTAAAACATGTTTAATTAAGTTGGAAACGTATCTATAGTTGCTGTCAACTTACACCAGCGTCGGGTTTTTTTTCATGATTTCTCAGTTCATTCACATGCGATTTTGCAAGCACTCTGATCAATTATTACGGCGACTATCCTAAAAATTTAAAAAAGTATTTTAAAAGCTAGACCATCTGACATGTAGTGGAATTTCGAGATTAAAGCGGAATGAATGAAATCAATGGGCTTATAATTACTTTATAATATTTTTTTTCGACATTTTCGGGTTTGTTGTAGTAGCACTAAAAAATAATGCTTGCTAAATTTCATGACAATCGGATGATAATTGCATAAGAAATTAGCGGAAAAACATGCAGCGCAAACGCGACAGATTTTATATGACTTTTACTTCATATCCTTGAAAAACAAGTGTTGAGAGGTAACTTGGCTGCTGACAGGTATGTAAGAGAATCAATTGACCAATTAAAAACAGGACTACTTCTGCCAATAATAAGACCATTCAGTGCTGCATCCAATAATAAGCCACTCAGTGCTGTCTGACGTAAACGGGCGCTGGGAGTCAACAAATCAGACCGATTATTAGTGTCAACAATTAATAGAAAGTAATGTCATGATTATAGACAAGGGAACTACAAATCATAAAATTAGTCACATTACCATGTATCCGGCCGACGTAGTCTTACATTAACTCAATGGCTTCGTGTCTCCGTATCAAGATGTTGTACCGTACATCCTTTCAATGCGGGGACCGACTTTAGACGTCAGAATCTGACGTCTGTAGAGGTCATATTCTGACGTCCTATATATTCTGACGTCTTATGCAGCACTGACAGCTGTTTGCCTTCGCATGATAGCGCTCTGCTAGTTCAAAACATGATAATAATCTTTTAAGACCAGGACAAACATTCAGGAAAGTGAACATGGGATATATTTTAGGGTAGCTTTCGAAAGTATTACTCAAGTTATGAGTTTAATGCATTAAAGAAAAACGTTATGTTTCAAATTCTCTACGAAGCTGGCCATAATCAAACCAACTTTGTGTAAACAGCTCGTCTTTGCTGGGATGGGAAATGTTTTTCCATCTGTCTATGCATCTTCTTCGCCTTTTAACCCTTTTAGTGAGGAACAGTCTTTAGAAAAATAGATGTTAGAATCTGACGTCTGTAAACGTCCGATTTTGACGTATAAACACGATCCTCGCACTGAAAGAAATATATATTTTTTTTTAATTTACAATTTATTTGTGTTGTAATAGTTGTGGACGCATAACATAGGTATACATAAAAAGCAGAAGGAGCTAAGACATTTATGATGATTTCAAATTGAAAAAACCTTTGGTCTCCATGGTTTATACAAAAATATTTCAGTGTTGTGAGGGTTAAATCAGCATACACGTGTAAACAGCAGGTTAACCCTTTAACCGCCAAATTATTCAATCTGAATTTCCACCCACTTGAAGACGTGATTCGCTGACGCGATCCACAACTTCAAGTGAGTGATACTTATTCAGATTTGGCAAAATGAAGGTCAACTGTTTTCAAATCTTTCTGATTGATGTCATATTTTTTCTTTAACATGTTTAAAAGGTGTACTTAATGGGCTAATAAAAATGAGAACTCGAATATATGCGGCACCGGTGGTTAAAGGGTTAATGCGCAGTAGACACATGCCGATTCCCTCTGAACAAATTAGGCTTTATATTTGTCTATCTTTATGTTTCTACGCAGAGTATATTAATCCTTTGAGATCTACATGCCTCACCACACATTAAGCACTTTGACCCAATGCTGCATTGTTGTTGGACCAGTGTCGTAGACGATGGGCCAACATCAATATAACATTGGTTACCCGTATACCTTGTTGTGTCCACAAAAAATGCTAAGATCATTACTCAGCGGGAGATTCATATAGTAATAATAACTCAATATACTCACTTTACTCGTCTGAAAGACTAGCCTGTCTCCAATAACCCTTACAGCACTGAGCTAATCTAGTTAAATTTTCAGTCACTTGAAGTTGTGTATCGCGGTAGCGAGACACAACTTCAAGTGACTGAAAATGTATGTGATTTGTGAAATGTAAATATAGAGTCACGTTTTAAACTCGCATGCGTGTAAGCCTTCAGCATACAGTACAGTGTGGTTGATTCAGTAACCTGATTACAAGACTAGATACTACTCCAACGAGACACTCACCCAACACTGTTTTAATGTTAGGCGAACGTCTGCGACGCTGGCCCAACATTGAAACAACATTGGAGAAATGTACAGTGTTTGAGAGAAAGTCCTCCTGCCCAGCAAACACAAAACATTTGTATAACATTTATACAACGTCGGCCCATAGTCTTCGACGTTGATCCATCATTGCATAAAGTCATACAAATGTTTTGTGTTCCACTGGGTGTCGGTACAAGCATGGGGTCAAACCGTTTCGAGATACCCACAGTAATACAGTCAGTTTGTTTGCAAAGCAAGGCCCAGCTCAGATCCAAGACTAAGGGCTTTGAGATTCGATGGAATCGTTACTCATAAATGTCGCTCAAGTATATATAAACTTGCTGTGATTTGAGAACTGACTCTTAATGAGGCTTTGGGTATGAAACGCATATTTAATATTACTATGGAATAGGGCCTTGGCCTACCCACGGGCACTATTGCAATATGGGAAAGCCTTGTCCCGCGAATTTTGATAGTTAACCATACCTGTAAGTCCTAATATATTCTGTGTTTCAAAATTGAAGGCATATTTTAGTTTTAACAGTTGGTTGAACAGGTACTTATAAAAAGACATATTGTCTACTGTAGTCGCCGTCAGTGTTCTAAGGGTTAATATATTAGGTATTGATTCGTCTAATGTCACTGTGTTTTAAAATGTAATGATATCCATGATATCAGTTGTGCTGCGACAATAAATGCTAACTTACAAAATAGCAATTACAGCATTTTTACTTTACTCGCCAGTGTTTTGCTAAGAAAGGTTACGAGGCCGGTGACATATATACATCATAGACACCATGTCTCAGGTCAAGTACAGTTTTTAAATCACGACGTTTATTCATTTTTTTTACATTAATTACTACATTCAATCAGAAAGGTTTTTAAAATGATTCATCTAATTTTTTTTCAAATTCCAGTAATTCCACATTTCAATCACTTGAAGTTGTGGGTAGCATCAGCAAAACACAACTTAAAGTGACTCAAAATTTCATTTAAACAACACGACACTTTAAGGGTCCAAGGTTACATCATGACATTGGTATCAGACCTTAATAATTGTCTTCAATCTGAAACATTTTAAATGATTGTCTTTGTAAGAACTTTTCACTCATTCGAACCTGGGGTTCTTATCAGGGAAACACATTTTAACCCTTTAGGCCCTCACGATGCATTAAAGCATCATTTTACATCCCTGCAAACACAATTTATTTCCCTACAACTAAAGGTTTCAGAAGGAAAATTTCCATGAAACTGGTTTACCAATACATGGCAATTTTCTTTAATTTTTCACCCACATCAAGTCATATTCTTCTACTACAAGTCGAGAATTGCAGCAGCAATTCGCGGCTTGTAGTGGATGAAGATGACAATGGTAAATACAGGCTCGAAAGGGTTAAAAGGGTTAAAAGTTACAATTAAATAACTGTGTGGCTTAGGGGTTAAACACTAAAAATAAATTCTTAATTTTCAGTACTTTAAAGTTGTGTCTCGATAATTATGCGATTCACAGTGGTTGAATATCAGTCGGATTTGTAAAATTAACTCATATCGTACGTATATCAGTCACGTAGATATAGCACATTTTTACTCCTAAAAACTGGTTACGCAGTGAGTATAAACCACATAAATACCATCATAGTTACCATCTTAAGGGTTTGACCCTTTCAACGCGGGGACCGACTTTAGACGTCAGAATCTGGCGTCTGTAGACGTCAAATTCTTATATCTAAAGCCGATCCCCGCAGAGAAATACTAACATATTTCTAACGGCCGTAGACTCATAACATAGGTATTCAAATGAATCGGAAAGAGCTAACTAAGACATTTATAATGATTGAAAAAAATATTTGGTCCTGTGGTTTATACAGAAATATTTCAGCGCTGTAAGGTTTAAAGGGTGGATCACGACATGACATTGAAGTCAGGTGATTAATTGAGAGTGTGTGATTTGGAGGGTGATTGTCCGTAATGAGGCATGTAAACACCGTAAGTGACGTCACGGTCAGCTGACCGGATGAGGCTGGGCGTGACGGAATGATTGACAGCTCACTGGACGGCTGACCTGATGAGGTGACGCGACGGTCCGGTGCCCAGCAAAACTCGAGACGTTCACCCAATGTTGGTTTATTGTTGGGCAACCGTCTACGACGTTGGCCCAACATGAGGCCAGCATTGGGAGAACTTCTCGTGTTTTCAGGGTGGACAGTATACTTAGTGTGGACAGCGGTCAAGATCCTCAAGGTCATTCATAATTTCACCTTTTAAGTCCCAGGGTGCGCAAGTAATCTCTTTAAATGCTGAATTTACCATTGTCATCTTCATGCACTACAAGCCGCGAATTGCGGTCGCAATTGTCGACTTGTAATGGATGAAAACAGATATTGTTATTATTAAACAGTTCCACGAACAGTTTCGTTCTAAAACCCATAGATTTGTGGACATCAAGTCATTTTTCAGAGATACAGAGATGGTGTTTTAATGCAACATGGTGATGGTGTTTTAATATAACATTTGTACAACGTCGGCCCTACGTCTTCGACGTTGGTCCACCATTGTACAAATGTCATACAAATGTTTTGTGTTTTCTGGGTAGGCCCTAAAGGTTTAAAGTGTTAATCACGTCTGCATAAGTAGCGCTTTTAACGCTGCTCTTTTTATATGCCGAACAAAACAATTTGTTGAAAGGGGGAATGAGTTTTACATTTGTCTCTAGACTACATCTCGACAGCAACATAGCTTCCTACATCAGTCTGCTATCAGGGTGGTGGATTCACTCACTCACTCACTCACTCACTCACTCACTCACTCACTCACTCACTCACTCACTCACTCACTCACTCACTCACTCACTCACTCACTCACTCACTCACTCACTCACTCACTCACTCGCTCGCTCGCTCGCTCGCTCGCTCGCTCGCTCGCTCGCTCACTCACTCACTCACTCACTCACTCACTCACTCACTCACTCACTCACTCACTCACTCACCTCACTCACTCACTCACTCACTCACTCACTCACTCACTCACTCACTCACTCACTCACTCACTCACTCACTCACTCACTCACTCACTCACTCACTCACTCACTCACTCACTCACTCACTCACTCACTCACTCACTCACTCACTCACTCACTCACTCACTCACTCACTCACTCACTCACTCACTCACTCACTCACTCACTCACTCGCTCGCTCGCTCGCTCGCTCGCTCGCTCGCTCGCTCGCTCGCTCACTCACTCACTCACTCACTCACTCACTCACTCACTCACTCACTCACCCACCCACCCACTCACTCACTCACTCACTCACCTCACTCACTCACTCACTCACTCACTCACTCACTCACTCACTCACTCACTCAGTTATTTTTTTATTTGACAATTTCTGTTTGAATGATGTCGGTGTCTACATGTAAAAAAAACAAGAATCGATTTTGCCGACTACGCTAAAAGTTTAGCTATTTTCATTTCAGTCGTCTCTCATTGTATTTAAAAACAATTATTCCACGAATAAATAATGTATTCAGATACATGCATGCTACGAAGTGTTGGGAATTAAAAGTGTCTGTAGTGTAGATATCAAATAAACACACTTTGCAGGATATATTCGGCAGAGAAGTGTGAAGGGTTAGGCTGGCAAATGTGTCAACAATGCAAGTTGAATGAAACAATTAGTTGTGCAGCACTGAGCTTAATTGAATTTATTCTCCAATCTTGGCCAAGAAAAACATTCCGCTATACAACATAATTTGTACATTTGCGTGTTAAAAAAATAAATTACGTTCAAAAACGTCTTTTAGTTTAAAAATCCCCATAATTTTCATATAGCTTTTGTATAGGACATTGCCTCATCATCCTGTGCACTCATTCGATGCGTGGTATTTGGTATTGTAGACTCACGCACGTGTCTTTAACATGTTTAAAAGTGGACATTGGCCTGGGTCCTTGCTAAGGTAAACCAGGTCAAGGTCACAGCCCTGCAAACACGAGATGACATATGTTATTGTTGGGCCAGCGTCGTTTTAAATCTTTTTTTGTTTTAGGGTTGAAGCGTTTTCACCCTTTAACCGCCAAATTATTCAATTAGAATTTCCATCCACTTGAAGTTGTGTTTCGCTGACGCGATCCACAACTTCAAGTGAGTGAAAATTATTCAGATTTAACAAAATGAAAGTCAACAAATTTCAAATCTTGCTGATAAATGTCACGTTTTATCTTTAACATGTTTAAAAGCTGATATCTAATAAATGTAAAATATATTTAAAAAAATATATAGACGGCACCTGCGGTTAAAGGGTTAAAGCACAACCATTTTTTATCCGTGTTACTAGCCAATCCAATCACTGATAATATGAGTGAATATGGGTGTATTCTATTTCTATGAAAAAAAATGATGAGCATCACAGGTCAATAACAAGTGGCAAATCAAAATATATTGTTGTTTAAAGATCAATATTTGCAATTGTTTGGTCTGAAATTAAACAATTATGAGTAAGATTCACCCACTTAAAGTTGTGGGTCGCGGTGGCGAGACACAAGTTCAAGTGGGTGAAAATTTAAATTCTTTAACTAAGGGTCAAACAAACGTCTCCCACTGGTCTCACTGTTCTCATATGTACAACCGGCAGATCCGTCAACTCAAAAAAAACAAATAATCAGATACAATTTTATAATTATAATTTAAATTAAAAAGAACCAAAAAATTACTTTATGCACACAAGCTAAACATGCTGTGTTTGAGGATGATGAGATTTTATCCACTGTAAATAGAAGCAGAATGAATCAAGCTTGTCAATAGCATTCCAAGAATTTACACATACTTGAAGCACACATTATATTTATGGAAAATGAAAATGAATAAAGTAGCAGTGTTTTTAGGTTTACACATTTTAATAATAGTCAATAGCGAAATAGTCAAGTCTGTAGAAAGACATGCAGCAGTAACGGTTCACGTTTCATGTAAATAGTTACTGTTATTTACCTTTGTATTGCAACATGTCTGGTGTGTAAGTGAAACCGCGTTCATTTCTCCTTTACAAAAGCTCGGAGATCGCGGTTTCGTTCTCCTGGCCATAATTCTCCTGGCCTATAATTATGTGCACAAAGGTGGCCTAAAACCCATTCATTTCGTTTCATTTTCTTTTACAGAACACGTTCACATAAGGAAACTTCAAAACAAATAAAAAACTAGTTTGCTATCATGGTTATGCTGCTTTGCATGTGCTTGTAATATGGATGTTCACAATATATTTCTAAATTGCACGAAGTATACCATGGATTATTCAGCTAAGTGGACTTTGAGAATATTAAAGAGAGGTATTCTTCTATAATTAGTTTGGGTGAAGCCTCCCGAACGTTTGATTTCCTAGTTATTTTCGCACCGTTGCAATTGACAATTACATACCAAGGTAATGCTTGATCGACGAAGCGTCAACATGTTCAAATACAATTAATTTCTTGTCGAGAAAGCCGAGGCATTCGGTCAGCGCTGAATTCATACTGGATGCTATCAAACTCGTCATTCAACTTTTAAATTACCCGCACTCAATCTATGTATCTTATTCTGTCCCATCATCTATGAAAATAAAACAACATTATACCACCATTGAATCAACTGCCAGTGTTTGCTGGGTAACTACTTCAGTCCTATATCCCTTACAACGCGGAATTATTTGTATAAATCATCGAGACCTAAGGTTTTTTTTTAATTTGAAGTCATTATGGATATCTTAGGGTTAGCTCTTTTTGATTCATTTGAATACCTATGGTATGAGTCTACGGCCATGGGGATTTCATTTCTTACTGAATATGTTTAAGGTTAAAATAAATGTCAGAAATGAAATCCCCTTGGCAGAATTAGTCAAAATTGACCTTTTGTTTGTCAAAATGGCTCCAGAAATGAAAAAATTCTGTTCGGCCGGAACCGATGGTGGCTATTTTAGAAAACGCTCTTTTTCTGGAATTTCTCCCAAAAATCGAGAGGGGCATAGGAGCTCATTTTTAAGATCACCATCTAAAGTACCTAGAACCACCAAGAAACTGAGCTTTCATGAAAATGGTCACGGAATCCAGAAAAATGACCCAACTATACAGTGCGGGAATCGACTATAGACGACAGAATCTAGAGTCTAGAGTCGAGTTGAGGAGTTATTCAACATTAAGAGAACATTGGGCCAGCATGTTAAGTTTCCTCAGCTGTCACTAAGATGGATGGGCGGTGGTGAATGAGTTTTACGCCGTAAAGATTCTCCAATCTAAAAGGCCGGTACATACGGGTTCTCATAATGGCGGCATTGATGCGTGTGATACTCGCCAGGGGAGCAAAGCCAGTGAACGTAAACCATGTCACGTTCCTAGGTCTAAATGGAGTACTTAACCTCAAAATTACTGAAGCAACATGCAATAATCAAAGTGACGTTTTCATCTTCAAGCCCTGAATAATTCTAGCTCGATATTGGAGGTGGGGGCTCTGGTGTAGTGGTTGAAGCTGCATCTGAGCTATTGGGGCTCGTCTCCCTCATTGGCATTGGCATTCATTGGAGTTTCTCCTGACCCAATTTAGCCTGTATGTGCACAAAAGTGCCCTAAAGCCCGATTCATTTCATTTTCATTGACATTCATGTTTCAAAGAAATGCATGTTCCTTCCTCGCTCAACAATGAAGATTCAGTACTGTGGAGAGCCTATAACCGACAGGTTGCTTGCCCCACACCAACGCGGATCAAATTTAGAATCCTGTGTCTGGATGGCAGTGTCAGCACATTCATCTCACCATCTCACCATTCATTCATTCAATTATTCATTCATTCATTCATTCATTCATTCATTCATTCATTCATTCATTCATCATGCTGCTGGAAACATAAACATAGGCCAAAAATAAATAAAAATGTGATTTAAATTGATAATAGATCCACGCACTGAAAGACCGTAGACCCATAACATAGATATTTAAATAACGCAGAAAGAGATAACTAAGACATTTATGATGATTTCGAATAATAATAAAAAAATTGGTTCCATGATTTATACGAAAATATTTCAGTGACGTAAGGGTTAATGCTGTTAGTTACTTTGTCCTTGAAAAGCCGACAGCTGTAACGGCTTACATGTAAAGTCAGCCGCTACTGCTGTTTGCCTTTGGACTGCAAAATTCTACAATCACTTTCAAGAGAACAAGGCAGTAGCCCAATAGTATTTTAAAACAACATTGAGTTAGCGCCATGTGTTTACAGTGCAACCACACGTACATTATAAATAGAGACACCTAATATGCTCGGGTTGCATCTCGATCCAATCAATCTGGACAGATTTATAAGGAGATCCAGCTGTGTATCTCACCTTCCAGCTGTGAACGGCTATCATGATACACAGTTGGACGTCCTAACAGGGTGTTTACTTTGATATGTGAGTGTCAGGTTGCTGTTCTCGTCACACATGGTGTCATTACATTAGACATCGTGTCACTATCTGATATTCTTTATGTTGCACATTCCACATGTAACTGATACTACAAACCAATAAACATTCATACATTGAGCTAATTTAAAGACTATAAATGAAGGACATCGCCTTCAAATTTCACACTTCAAATTGTGAACTTAATTATTCTATTTTCATACTCTGAGTTTCAGATGTATTACTTTATACATATTTGATTCTATAGTTTATAATTTTCTACCTAATATCTCAGATTCATACTTCATGCTCCATAACTTGAACTTTCTACCACATAGTTCATACTTTAGACTTCGGCTCTCAGACTTCGCACATCAGACTGAGTGAGTGGAATTGTGTGCCTCGTAAATTCAGATCAGCGAATCTATTACAGTTCGCTATTTCTGCTTGACTGTAAACCACGATTGCCACAGTGGCCTCAATGGTTACCATTTACTTCAGCTACAATGTGTTTTTAAGATTACAAAATTTGAGTTTGCACACCTAGAATCGCATTCAGCACGCATGTGGTGTGGAATGTTTCATTCATAGAGTACATATTCCACCACTACTAACACTTGTACCGCTGTGTTCTTCAATTGAATTCTTCACCCGCTTGAAGTTGTGTCTCGCTACCGCGATCCACAACTTCAAGCGGGTGCAAATTACTCATATCTGTCTATTTTGAGACCAACATTTGCACTCTCTACTGATTAAACATCAACTTATTTCACACAAAAAACGGTAATTAGTTAACAAAATATATTGTAAACGATTATGGTGGTGCGTACGCTATAGGGCAAATAGAGGGGCATGGTTCATTCAACTCTTACATGGTGGCGCGGATGGCGAGCCGAGTTAACAACAGTTATCATTGAAAGCAGCATGACCTTGGCGTGTACTTGATCTATTATAATGAAGCATAACGCATATCTTAACATGATGAACAGCAATGACTTAAGTATTTTGCACTCCGGAACTGATATGGGTAATAACTTTAGAATTGCAGATGCATTCACTCAACCAGTTATTTTTAGGTACTTATAAGCGCCATAAACATAACGTGCGAAATTTATTTGAAGTGATTTTATGATAAGCAATTTAAACAACTAATTTATAATAGGATTTTTATTTTACTGGTGAGAATGTGTTATTTTTTATATCTGGTGTAATGTAAATCAATGTATTTTATTTACAGGTTTGGATTAGATGGTGTCCCAATCAGATAAATACACCAAAATCACAGATATTAGCAATACGATAAGTATTCCAATCACATCATGTGGCTCTAGCTAATGATGATTCCATACTGAGAGATTATTATTTTCATTTTCGATCATAAAAGGGCAGAGGCTCTGGTGTAGAATAGTTATCGCATTCGCGTCGTCTGAAAAGTCGTTAATTATGATTCTCATATTAGTAGACAATGGGAAACTCCGCATTTTTAGGCCACCTTTGTGATACTTGTCATAAATGTTCCTCAGACCTATTATAAATATATTTTTCCAAATGCTCCCATGATTTGTGTATCTACCATGGGGTTTTCAGATATGCTATATTTGCCGTGGTGTTGAGTCATGTTTGTCCTAAAAAGTGCAGTGTTCATGCTTTTATAACAAATCCACTATCTTTCATGATGTTCTGCTCATCCAGTTCAGATGGAATGTACACAGACCTAATTCTTAATATTGCAAATATTTGAGATTCCTTGCTGAGATTCCTCCTATAGTGCGCATACCTTAACAGCGTAAACACAACTAACCCCACATGTTTAACCTGTGCTGGTCAATGTCGGGCCAGCGTGAGAGACGGTGGCCCGCCATTGATCCAACACTGGGCCAGCGTCTACGACGCTGGGCCAAATTTAAAACGCACTTGGCTGTCAATGATGTGCTATTTACAGCTGAACACCGTGAATTATCATGTTGATCGCTCTGATATATGTCATTACTGTCTTCATGACTCCATTTTCCCGGGATATAATGTGAAGCTCGCTAATATGTATAATTAGAACTGTACATATAATTAGTCACTTCGCGGCTGGAACAAACCACCTTAATTATGATAGCTCAGTGCATCACAAAACTCATGACAAAGTTGAGAAAACCCTTGTGTTTAACACATGGACATCCGTCATTTCGTTTGCAATCACATTTGGAGTCGGATGCAAAATAGGCATTGTTTCCAACAATTCCAACGTCTCAGTGAAAAATATTCACTCGATTTTGTGAATTTCCCAAGAATGACATTTAATCAAATTGAAGCTGATGGCTTTTTCTACTGAATTAATGTATTTTATTTGATGTATTATTGACACATACATACGTCACTGGCAGGTATAGAGGGTTATATACATACGAGATAACGAGTGACATCAACTCATGATGTTTTCTGACAACATACATATATGTATATACTTTGTTAACTGGTAATATATCAACCAACCTAATATGTATTTATATAAATGCTTTGTTCCATGCATACCTTCCTGGCACACCCATACATATCTGTATTATATAGAGCTTATGTAAATAGTCCTATGTGTGATGTGTGTATAAGCACTTTTAAAAAGTCTCACTTCAAGGGATCGAGCTCAGAGGTGCGACAATCCGTATAGGTGTTCGTAGAAGTTTAAAATGAACGAATGAATGAATGAATGAATGAATGAATGAATGAATGAATGAATGAATAAATAAATGAATGAATGAATGAATGAATGAATGAATGAATGAATGAATGAATGAATGAATGAATGAATGAATGAATGAATGAATGAATGAATAAATGAATGAATGAATGAATGAATGAAGTGAGGAATGAATGAATGAATGAATGAAAGAATAAATGAATGAATGAATGAATGAATATATGAATGAATAAATAAATAAATAAATAAATGAATAAATGAATGAATGAATGAATGAATGAATGAATGAATGAGTGAATGAATGAATGAATGAATGAATGAATAAATGAATGAATGAATGAATGAATGAATGAATGAATGAATGAATGAATGAATGAATGAATGAATGAATGAATTAATTAATGAATTAATTAATTAATGAATGAATTAATGAATTCATAAATGAATAAATAAATAAATTAATTTATTTATTAAATAAATAATTATTGAATGAATGAATGAATGAATGAATGAATGAATGAATGAATGAATTATTTAATTAATTGTTTTATTAAATAATTAATTAATAAAATAATTATTGAATGAATGAATGAATAAATGAATATATGAATGAATGAATGAATGAATGAATGAATGAATGAATGAATGAATGAATGAATGAATAAATGAATGAATGAATGAATTATTTAATTAGTTAATTAGTTAATTAATTAAGAGAGATGTGCAATATTAAGAGAGAAGTGTCGAAGTTGAGGCATGCATGGTCGTCCACAGGGAGCCAGAAGCCCAAGGAGCTAAGTTGACAAAATGTATTCAAATCAAAGAAATGGGTCTTTATTATTTTCTAAAATGTTGGTGCTATTATGACTACAGATAGCGAATTCAAGAGGGTAGGACCTGCCACAGAAATAGGGTACAGAACCATCAGCTAATTAATATAATGAAATAATAAAAAGATTTATAACACATGTTGTAGTCTGCGATTGATCTGTCTGTTGATACAAAAAGTGTCGTATTATAATTTGTATTGGCACGGCAATATAGATGGTTCAACTCAGGGCGTATTAGTCAAAGAACTTAATTCTCTCAAACCATGTATCAGCTTAGCTAACCTTACTGCAAATAATTTCTTATGCAGGGCGCTATGGGAAATAAAAAAATGTTTCAGCGCTGTAAGGGTAAAATGGCTCTATTCTCACACTCACTGGTGGTGTTTCCACTATGAGACGTAAAGCGGGATCAGCCAATACCGCACTCCGCTGTACTACATGTATATATGCTGTATGCATGCTGTACAGCAGGTGAGCGGGGAATGCTATCAACTGAGAGTCGGCGGGTCTTATGGTCGTCTGTCATGTCGGTCAACTGTACACTTATTTGTGCCTTTGAAAGTTTTGGACAATCGTGTGAGAAAATACAAACGGTGTTCATTTTCGTGCGGTATGGAAAAATACAGCACATGTCCAAGAAATAAGGTGTTCGCCTAAAGGCTCACACCTTATTCCTTGGATGAGTGCTATATTTTCCAATACCGCACTCAAAATGACCACCGCTTGCATATCGTATTGAACTCGCTAATGATCGTATTGTTCCTCGTGCAACCTGTGGTGACATACTTTGCATACACTTTTGTTATTGTACGTTTATGTTACAATTTGTATTTACTATATTGTAACTAATGTTATTTGATTTGACAAGTCTAATAAAACAGCAAAACAGCAAAGCCATTCCATGACAATTACTTGAAAATTTACACCACACCCCTTTGTTGTGGGGTCAATGCGGTCATGCTTTTATTGCGAGGCGTATATCGCCATCAGGTCCTGATGTCAATGACCTATATGTATATGTATAGGATAAAGCCCGAGCTCTATACATTCTTAGCTGTGAAAAAGGTCGAGGCCGAAAGCTGAGTCCTTTTTCACAGTTAAGTATTTAGAGCTTCAGGGGCTTTAATTGACTTAAAACACATCCGATCATAATGAGGCTCCCTCATAATCAACAGCTCGATCACATCTAATTGATTATAGCATCATAAATTCACCTACCATGATAATTGGTCTGTACTCAGGTCCTTGTATACTCAGCTACCTTCTCTAATTCACATTCACGTAGAGATACGAATAGCTGCACAATTTTAGCCTCAAAATAAATGGTGTGTCCTTGATATTATGGAATATCAAACCATTTAAAGCTCACAACAATCTTGCATAAACATATTTTATTTCGAAATCGAAAAAAATGTCAATTATGCAATACAATGTTTCTGTTTGTGATTTTCTTAGCACTCAAATATATCTCTTATAATTTCCACGAATACAAGATCATTAAAGTCCTAATTTGTATGGCTGTTTGAAACAATGATCAACATAATTAAGGCGATTCTAAATTAGCCGATTGAATAATATGAGCGAGATGTAAACAGCAATAAAAAAAATTGTATCGTTTAGTTTGATGTCACTTGGCCATGAGGGCCTGTAAGTGTGAAGCTATTGAAACTTAACCCTGTGCTGTTACAGAAAGTTTGAGTTATTGTACATGGGTGACCCGACAGTCAGGTCAAATATATAGACATCGTTATTCGTGCTTCATAAGGCATACCCATTTCTGGAATGTCGCTCTGTGAAGGAAAATTTCGATACTTTTGAAGATCAGAATTTTGATAGATTCGTAGAAGGGAGTATTTTCAAATCGATTTGCATTGTGAAACATTTTTAAATCTAAATAATACTTTATCACTGTACTGTGGGCAGTTTTTCTTTTGCAAAAATATGGTTCCAGAGTAAAATTTGGTAAGTATGGGTTATTCACGGGCTTAACTATTTTGTTCAATTTGTGTCGCAAGAGAGGGTACACAAAAAGTATACATTGAAGAACACACTCCAATGATTTTTAAATAATGCTACATTCTTTGTGACTTTATTTTACAAAGTAATTTTCGGTCACTTGAAGTTGTGGATCGCGGCAGCAAAACACAATTTTAATAGGCTGACTTTACAATTTACGCCATGGTCACTGGACATGTTCATTCGTGTGCCATTTCAACCCCATGGAGAACATACAGTCATGTAGCCGTTTCGGCGCATTGAACTTATCGTACACATTATCATCTCTGTCCTACCATGTGCCCACTTACACCCGAGTCGAGTGAAGCATGTGGGAATAAAGTGCCTTGTCCAAAGACAGAAACATCAAAACAATATCCCAACGTTTAGAGGGGAGAAACAAGATATTTCTCTAAAAAAACCTACCTCAGGCGGGCTTTGGACCAGCACGAAAAAACGTATAAACGATAAATGCAGCAGAGCAATTCAATTGTTATAAAAAAGGCACCTTCTCATGTTAGGTGAGATTACGATTGCAAAGTGTTTTCTCTATTTGAAATCATCATAAATGTCTTAGTCAGCTCTTTCTGTTTCATTTGAATAACTATATTATCTGGTTATTGGTCTACGACCATTATAAATGTTTTTACTCTGTAATTGGGGGTACCGACTATAGACATCAGATTCTGACGTCTAAAATTGTCTTAACCCAGTAAGTACGCCACATTGAACCAATGTTTCTTAGTTTGGTTTAATGATGGGCCAGCATCGGAGACGGTGGGCCAGCATTAAACCCACATTGGTTCAACGTCTTGTGTCTGCTGTGAATTATCAAACACGTGACAAGTCTCAACCAATCAATGATCTTAAGACTGACTCAATTCCAGGACGTCTTAACTGAGCCTGTCTGTGAAATCGGGTCATGGTACACAGGTACATTATAAGCGTGGAATACCGCGCATGTACTTCGCCAAGTAGCTTTTTACCACCAGATGTCACTAGCGTACAGTAACTGAGATTTATTCAAAGGGTCACCCAGAATACACGACACATTAACACAATGTTGGGTCAATGTTGGACCAACGTCTGCGACGCTGAACCAGCATTAATCCAACACTAGATCGATGTATTGTGTTTACTGGGATATCAGTTTTCTCATGCAAAATAGGCATAAGTACATATTACTGTCAGCTATGCCCGGCAGCTATGTGAGCGATTTATAGCCTTAATTCAATTAATAGAATAATATTACATGTGCTTATAAACATCATGGCATAGGAAAATGTATTTGTATTTTTCACCTGAAACTGAACCTCCTAATAGCATTTCATAAAATCCGGAGGTTTTTGAAAACTATAACTTAGGTAAACATGATCAAACAATATCAAATTATAGTTGCATAAATTGTTAGGATATGCCCCTTGGTGAAAAGTCCCCCGACATATTTCATTGTGTAATAGCTCTACAGCACGACACAGTAATACATATCAGTGATAATGAGTGCTATGGTCTTCAGACTCTTGTCATTTCAACTTCTACTTACAGACATGTCTGCAATATTTTCCCAGCAAACAAGTGATGTTGACCCAATGTTGGCTTAATGTTGGGCTGACGTCGGGGACGGTGGCCCAGCATTAAACCAACACTGGTTTAGTGGCTTACGTCCCCATGGCTTACGTCCCCTGCGCTACTCCGTAAGTGTTTTATTCAATTCAAACAACGTGAATATGTCTATATGTTTATCAATTGGAATTGCCAAAATTCCGATCTAAACCTGTGAATTTTGTCATTTTTTGCCAATATATCTTAATGTTTTGAAAATGCCATTTGGATATGCTTAATAAGTTCGCCAGCAATGACAGTGTTAACACATATGGGAAGTCAGAATCTGACGTCTAAAGTCGTCAGATTCTGACGTCTAGATTCTGACGTCTAAGGTCGATCACCGCACTGAAATAATTAATAAATTTATATTTGTAGTAGATATTGAAATAAAGCGGAAAGAGGTAACTGAGAGTTAGACATTTATGATGATTTCAAATTGAAAAGAATCTTTGGTCTCCATGGTTTATACAAACATATTTCAGCGTTGTTAGGGTTAGTACATTTTTTAATTTCGGGGTGGGTCTAGGGTTTATGCACCTATTTTGTACCAGGTACTTCTCAGTCATACATATACACCTATTGCACTTAACCCTTATGCTGCCGGTTTTCTTTCAGATTATTTTTCATTCATTTGAAGCTGGAATTGCTAACGAAATTTCCAGCTCCAAATGACGAAAAAAAATATATATATTAAAAAATATATACATCTTCAAAATGTAATGATTAGATTGACTAAGCATCTACCACAAAACATTCTAGCAATTCGAGTTGAATTTATTGGTGTGAAATTTGCTTGAAAACGGATATACGGTCCTGGCAGCATAAGGGTTAACATGATAAATTTCATTCACGTTATGGTATTTGTAACTAATAAAAAATGACAACCTGAATATATGCGACACCGGTGGTTAAAGGGCTAAACTAGCGTCTATTAAATGTTCTGGCGTGCCAGCATTGAGCCAATGTTGTGTGTGAGACCTTTGATTTGGCAGCAGTACATGTCTTACAACTATCAAATACCCGACACGCACATGACGAATTTTAATGATCATGTCAATTAGAATAGTATTATAAATGGCGCTCTATACATGACCCTATTCACATGTGATAGATGGACTAGGTATATTTCGTTCATTGAAATCACGAACGGATACACGAATGAATGAATGAATAATATGAGTAAATGAATGAATGAATGAATGAATGAATGAATAAATGAATGAATGAATGAATGAATGAATGAATGAATCAATCGATCAATCAATCAATCAATCAATCAATGAATAAATCAATGAATCAATCAAGGAATATTATGAGTAAATGAATGCACGAATGAATGAATCAATGAATGAATCAATGAATGATACGCGGACTAGGTGATTTTTTCACATAGCTCTCAGGCTTGGTTGGCTATAGATAAACATCTACGTATGGGTAAATTGTCTTATTTTTTCGAAGCAGATTGGCTCGGTAACTAAATTGAATCTTAAAATGATAATCTTGCAATATGAACACATGAGAAAAATTCTTCCTAACTGCGCAATTATAACACTTCAATTTTATGGATTTTCAAAAGATTTTTTGCAATTTTCAGTGGTGGTTAATAACATTTAGTTATGCATACCACATAAACCACAATGCGTTCACTATAGCAGGTATAAGCGTACATGTGTGTGTGCATGTTTGTGTGTGGTCGTGAGAGTCTTATACCACGGTACCATATATAGTACCTCTCTAGTCACAGCCAACTTCTCCTCGCCATCTGATTTACTACACCTACCTCACCATTACTTCTGACCTTGGCGAAGCTTAACAATCTACCTTCTACAAGCAATTAACCCTTTAAGCACCAGCTACTGCTCTGCTCTTGTACAAGTGAGCAGATACTTGGTGAGGGCGCAAGTCATGTTTAACCCTTTAACCTCCAAATTATTCAATTTGAATTTCCACTCACTTAAAGTTGTGTCTCGCTGACGCGATCCACAACTTGAGTAAAAAGTGAGTGAAAATTATTCAGATTTGACGCCATAGAAGTCATCTGTTTTCAAATATTGCTGATTTATGTCACATTTTATCTTTAACATGTTTAAAAGGTGGTACCTAATTACTAATAAAAAAATGAAAACCCGAATATATGCGACACCGGCGGTTAAAGGGTTAACCCTTTTGCCTGCTAGTGACGCATATATTCGTCATTACATATATGCGTCTTCTTTTAAAATCACAAGACGAGGAAATATGAAAGATAAGAGTATAGCTGCATATATAATCCACGGAAGCGTTGAAACGACATGACACAAATATTATTTATCTCGTTATAACGACTTATAAGTCGTTTAATCGACTTACCTTTTTAAATCGACTGAAGCTAAGTCGCTATAACGACTTATTAGTAGACTGAAAGGCCCTATCACGCAGGATGGACAGATGACACTGCTGAAGGAGTGTACTAAATCGACTTAGTATAAGTCGTTGCAACCACACAAAGTCGGTAAATCGACTTAGCATAAATCGACTTAAGATGTATATGTCGTTGTAACGAGATAACAAATATTTTTGTCATTTCGTGTCAACGCTTCCGTAATAATCAGTGCACCAATTTTAGGGGAAGAAAAACATATACTACAGCTAGGCCTATATAACAAGCTTTCTCTTCAGGATCTATACCATGGAATACTTATATATTTGATAATACATAGTACGATGCAATAATGCATGTTTTGTACCGTGATCTACTATTATGTTGTAGTCTACAAAAAAAAAATCATACAATTGTAGTGTTTTTAAGCAAAAAACCTTTGATTTTTTGATAATTTGAAATATTTTGTAGATGCTAGTAATCAATAAAATACGGACGATTGTAGTTTTAATATGTTACTCTATCGTAATGATGTGAAATTAGGCCATTTTCATTCACTTTGATCTGTCAATTGCGGTGGCAATTGACAGATCAAAGTGACAATTGACAGATGAAAGTGAATGATAGTTTCTAGATAGGTAGGCCCTAGAGGGTTAATAATCTGCTTTTGCAAGCGATTAACCCATTAAGCTCGAAATGGTACACTGGTATTTATCTTTCGCTTGAAGCTGGAATTGCTAACCTTATTTTCAGCTTCAAACGAATCACAGTAGTTTACTTGTGTATTACAGTGAATGACTTGACTAAAATACATATATACATCCATCAAGATGGTATCGTGCGTTCCTGGTATATCCTACAAATCACATGCAGTCGTCTAAAGAATTTTTTTATTGCAAAATAATAGCCCTACACATCATATGATAATTACGTGATGTATTGGATAGTTTCTTTATTAATTTACTACACTTATTAATTCGACATATATGTTACTGACTTCTGGCACAAATATTGGTCACGATAAAAATCGGTTGTGTCTAGCTTGATTATTTCTCACTGATAATTTACAATATAACTATCTATAAAACCCTCTAAATTATAAATCTTTACAATTTAGTTAAGTTTAATTTACAGTACATTAAAGTGTTTTACTAATTTAGTTATTACTTGATTAGATGTTATATTTTGTAAATTATCATATTAGAAATATGCTGGTGTATGTTATGAACACTAACGGAAACTATTCGGATTATTTTGTTTATGTAAGTTTAAACCTTAAAGCGCTAAGATAAGTTATTTATAAGATAAAATTCATTTTTTACCTGCCTGAAGTGGTGTCTCGCTACCGCGACCCACAACTTCCGGTGAGTGAACAATAATGTAAATTTAAATCGAAATGTATAATAATCTTTCAATTTTAATACTATTTTTTAATAGGATAAACAGAAAGGCAGAAAACGGCTATGTACGTCATTAGCACTACAAGGGTTAGCATGTTCAACCCTTTCAGTGCGGGGACCGACTTTAGACGTCGGAATCTGACGTCTATAGACGTCAGATTTCGACGTCTAAGTCGATCCCCGCACAGAAAAAAAGCACCATATTTATAATAGCCGTAGATCCATAACATAGGTATTCAAATGAACCGGAAAGATCTAACTAAGACATTTATGATGATTTCAAATTAGAAAAATAAAGTTTTATACGAACATATTTCAGCGCTGTAACTGTTGATGGTTAACATGTTTAAGCATCTTTATCGTAGTTAAAACCATAACTACATAACTTAGAATGGTTAAACTAATTTAATTGATCAATTCACTGACAACAAACCACACATCGTTATCTCTCCGTAACAGTATTATGTTTCAACTTCAGTGGAGCAACAAAGGACGAATAATTTACCTGCCTGGGAATAATTGCAGTTTACATTGTCGTCGGGGGCAGGAGTTAACTACTAAGTTAGGATGATGTAGAGGTGTTGTCAGTGAAATAGTTGTTAGTCTGTTGGATAGTTAGTGACTGTGATGGCAAGTTAATGATAGGATAGTTACAGACAGGAATAGCTTGTTCATCCTGCCCAAAACATTACAACTACAGGTCATTAGACGGTGTAAAATTGTTCAAAATCAACCCACCTTTTCGCCGATTACACAGCCAATTCTCAAGCCATTTTTTTCATTTGGCAGCTATCCTGAGAATTTAATTAACCCTTTGAAGTCTGAATTTACCATTGTCATCTTCATTCACTACAAGCCGCGAATTGCTGTCGCAATTCTCGACTTGTAGTGGATGAAGATGATTGGATTTATTATCGTACAGTCGCAATTAATTTAATTTATGTTGAGCAGATATTAACACTTTCAAACCTGAATTTACCATTGTCATCTTCATCCACTACATGCAATTCGCAATTCTCGACTTCTAATGGGTGTAGATGATTTGATGTGGTTTAAAAATTAAAGAAACTTGCTATCTATTGGTAAACCAGTTTCATGGAAATTTTCGTTCTGAAACCCTTGGTTTTAGGAAAATTAGGTCTGTTTTCAGGGATGTAAATTGGTCCTTTAATGCATCGTGAGGGCTTAAAGTGTTAAAACATCAACTTGTGGCTCTGGTCCCGTATTCTCGTACAAGTTACGATATATCGTAGGCTTCTGATTGGTCGAGATGGCCATCTCGACCAATCAGAAGCCTACGATTTATCGTAACTTGTACGAGAATACGGGCCCTGGCGCTTGTAATGTTAACCCTTGAAGCGCTGATTTTATTATGTAATTAAAGGGTTCAATTGGAAATCATCATAATTGTCTCAGTGAGCTCTTTCCGCTTCTTTTAAATACCTATGTTATGGGTCTATGGCCATTGGAAATATTTCACTCTTTCAGCGCGGGAATCTGACGTCTATAGACGTCAGAATTTTACGTCTATAGACGTCAGAATCTGACGTCTATAGACGTAAGATGCTGACTTCTACGGTCGCTCCCCGCACTGAAAGGGTTAGGGAAAGATTACTTACATCTCGTGTAAAAATTAAAATTTATTGTTTAATCTGCACTATTTTGTTAGTGCAGATATGCGACACCAGCAAATAAAATGTTAACCCCAATTTCACGATAAAGATGGCACGTATCCACTTCTGAAGTAATGTAGCCTTTATAATTAGTTAGTTGGCACTGCAGAAGCTCAGGTGTTGTAAGCCCCGTTTAGTCATTTAACTGCCAGCGATGCATATTGAAATAAATATAAAATAAATAAATAAATATAAAATAAATATTTTAGAGCTGCAAATAGATTTGGCATAAGCCTACACAACGTTGAAATTGTGAAGACCTTAAAAAACTAAAATAATCATATTGGTTTAAAGTTGCATGCTTTTAAAAAGTGCTCCACTTGTAGTTGTTTCACAAGTTTCCACGCTTTCCAGAGGTTTTTTTGCTACTTTCATACTATAATATAGTTATTTTATCTCTGGTTTTAGCGCGTAAACAGATATTATGTATAATATATTTCTATTTAATTTTACTTTTAAGTGGAATTACCATGTATAAAGTTGCATGCTTTAAAACTTGTTCTACTTTTAGTTGTTTTAGTTTTAAAGTTTCTAAGTTTCTACGCTTTCCAGAGGGGTTTTTTGCTACTTTTATAGTAATATGTAGTTATTTTATCTCTGGTTTTAGCGCGGGAAACAAAAAAATATGTATGATATATTTCTATTTAATTTTACTTTTATGTGTGATTTTAAATATAATTACAATGTATATAGATTTTACCCTTGATGTCGAACTCAGTTGGGGTGCTGGTCACCTGTAATGGACATCCTGATGTACACAATTTTACTTACAATTGCATATTTGTACGATTATTGTAAATATTTGTGTATATAAAGCCTAATCAATAAATAAAAAATAAATATACACAAGATTTGATTTGTTCTGAAGATTTTGTATAATTAGAGCCTCACTGAGCAGAAAAAACTATCGATGACGCAATTCCCAGGACAACATGTCAGCTATTTCCCAACAGACACCATACATTGGCTTAATGTTGGTTCAATGCTGGACCAGCGTTGCAGACGCGGGCCTACATTGAACATTGGGTTGTTGATTAGAAATATTTTTTTTCGAATATTTGCGACTGTAGAGAGTGAACTGTTCATCAAATCTATTCATTTTATGTGTGCATTAAGTTTCTGTTAAGATGCCCCCACCCACGGCACCCCCTACTCTTGCTTCTGACTCAGCCCCGGTCTGATATCACACGCTAGAGTTGGTTGGATCACACTTACAGTCACGACTTAATGTCATTTGTCAGCGCGGTCTGACATGTAGTGTTACCAGTCTAAAAATAACAAAGACCTACTGAACCACAGTACCATAGTAAAGTACAGTAGCTGGCTGAGTGAGTGAGTGAGTGAGTGAGTGAGTGAGTGAGTGAGTGAGTGAGTGAGTGAGTGAGTGAGTGAGTGAGTGAGTGAGTGAGTGAGTGAGTGAGTGAGTGAGTGAGTGAGTGAGTGAGTGAGTGAGTGAGTGAGTGAGTGAGTGAGTGAGTGAGTGAGTGAGTGAGTGAGTGAGTGAGTGAGTGAGTGAGTGAGTGAGTGAGTGAGTGAGTGAGTGAGTGAGTGAGTGAGTGAGTGAGTGAGTGAGTGAATGAGTGATTTTGTCATCAGTCACGGTTTTTTTCTGTATATAGTGTTGTCATATCTTTTAAATGAACCATAAAACACAAATTACACATATAGCAATTAATATTTTGTCGTTGGGGAATGTTTTTAACTACACCCATCCTACTAATTACATATTTCGCTACCAAAATGTACCGCAATGAAGCGTCTTTTATCGGCTACCACATGGTGTCTTGATCTACGTCGTTTCCTGTGGAATTCTAGTCTGTCCGACGGTGGAGAATGGTCCAGAATGAAAGTTAACTTGTCATTTCTTGAGCGTTTTCCACAAAGTTGTGTAACCATGATTATTTGGTGATTTTCAAAAGTTACACCATTTGACACGAAACACAAATTCTGGGAATAAACCGGAATAAACTTAATGATTTTACAGAGGGGCGTCATAATTAGAACTTTAGAAAATGCTTTAACAATATTTTGTTACGAATTTTTCAGGATAGATGCGTAATGCATTTTGGCAGTCCCCCCGGTTGGACAGTCTATAAAGTATATACTGATACAGCTATATGAGATGACACAGTGGTATTCATACATGTACCAGAGTACCCAGTATGTAAGTAGTGCACAGAGCGAGACAAGATACCTGAATTCAAACCAGTTTATCCCGACTGAATCATTTTTACCGGCGTACATAGCATATTTGATAGTTTTTGCTGGCATCTGTTTATCTGTGGGTACAGGTAGACACGGATGACACAGCGGGTGGTGTCTCCGCTATGGTATCACCATAAACCAAGCTAACCATAAACCTATACAAAATATCTGGTTAAGCCTTTCAGCGCGGGGACCGACATTAGACGTCAGAATCTGACGTATAGACGTCAGATTCTGACGTCTAAAGTCGATCACCGAACCGAAAGAGTAAACTATTTATAATGATGGCCGTAGACCAATAACTTAGGTATTCAAATGAAACAGAAAGAGCTCACTGAGACATTTATGTTGACTTCACATTGAAAAAACCCTTTGGTCTCCATGGCATTTATGCAAATATTTCAGTGTTTTTAGGGTTAATTTTGGGCCAGCGTCGTAGATGATGGGCCAACATTATACCAGCATATATATGTGGTCTGTCCGAATTATTGACATCATAGCATAGCCCATTGCAACAAACACGAGACGTTTACACCATGTTGGATCAGCGTCGTAAACGGTGGGATAACATCAACCCTTATAGCTCTGAAATATTTCTCCATAAACCAATTAAACCAAAGCGATTATTTTCAATTTGAAATCATCATAAATGTCTCAGTTACCTCTTTCTGCTTCATTAGAATACCTATGTTATTGGTCTACTACGGCCAATATAATTTATTCTACTACTCTTTTAGTGCGGGGATCGATTTTAGGCATCAGGCATCTAAAGTGGTTAAACTAAAATTGTTTCAATATATCATTTTGCTAGAAGGTGTGGGTGGATGCCAACTACACCATGTATTTACAGCCAGGATTTGTACTATTAATCTCAAAACGATTTTTCTCGGTTCGGTGTGCACGCATGAATCACTAGCGTCGATTTGATTGATCTTGCTGAGACTCTGAGCTCGGTTTTACTGAGGTTTTAAGTGCGTTAGAATTTCTATAATTGCTTTTGACTTTGACTTTGAGTAAATACTCCAGCAGCCCTCCATTGTGGAGTATCAGGCTGGAGGGGGAGGGGGAGAGGCTGGCAGATCTAGTCGACCAGCTGACTCTTGAATGCTGCCACAGTTTTCGATTCTATGGCAGCTGCCGGAAGAGAATTCCAATCAGGGATAGTTTGATGCCAAAAAGAATTTTGTCCCAGTGTGGTGTTAGCTCTGATGTGTTTATAAGCCTGATTGTGCCCACCACGTGTTCTTCTATCTGCTGGGATTAAACGGTCATTGATAGGAATTTCAACTAACTCATTTAAAATTTTGAACATACATAAAAGCCTAGAATTGTTTCGTCTTGTTTTCAAGTCAGTCCAGCCCAAGTTCTGAATGAGAGATGTCACACTGGCTGTTTGTCTATAATTTTGGGTGACAAATCTTGCTGCTGCTCTTTGAATTTTTTCTAATTTATCAATGTCTTTTTGTCTAAAGGGGTCCCAAACTGCTGAAGAATATTCTAAGGATGATCTGACCAGGGAGAAATAGGCAGTCTCCCTTAATTTAGGGGGACATGCCTTCAGGTTCCTCCGAAGGAAGCCCGGGGTGGAATTCACTTTACTTGTAATTTTGTTAATGTGGGCCTCCCATTCCAGAGTCTCGCTAAGGCAAACACCAAGATATGGTGTTGATGAAACATTTTCTAATGTTTCACCTTTCAGGGTGTACTGGAATTCCAGGTTTTTTTATTTTGGCCTGGACACCCTCAGGACCGAGCATTTCGAGGGGTTGAAGCACATCCCCCATCGATCTGCCCAGTCCTGTAACGCAGATAGGTCTCTCTGTAGTTTCTCCTGATCTGCCCGACATTTTATCGGGCGATACAGGAGACAGTCATCTGCAAAGAGACGAACCTGCGAAGAGACCGTGGAAGGGAGGTCATTAATGTAGGTCAAGAAAAGTAGGGGTCCGAGAACAGTACCCTGGGGCACACCGGACTTTACACGGGCTGATTCTGAAGAGCTGCCATCAACTACTACTTTTTGGGTTCTATTGGTCAAGAAATCCAACTAAGAGTTGTTCCCCGAATTCCATAGTGGTCGAGTTTGTGTAAGAGGCGTTGGTGGGGGACAACGTCAAAGGCCTTACTAAAATCTAAGACAACAACATCTGTTTGTGTCTTGCCTTCAAAATTTTGAATAAATTCATCAGTTGTAATCAAAAGCTGGCTTTCGCATGAGTGTTTTGAGCGAAAGCCATGTTGTACAGGTGTTAAAATTTTGTTTTCCGAAAAATGGGACATAATTTGTTTACAAATGATGTGTTCGAGTAATTTGGCACAATTAATTAAAAGTAATTTGGGCAACATTAGCCTCTACCCAGTCATCTGGTAATTTGCCCGTCTGTAGAGATTGATCAAAAATAATTTTAAGAAAGGGAGATATTTCGTTGGCAGCATTCTTCAGAATCAGATTCGGGAGCTCGTCTGGTCCGGGTGCCTTCCCGCCGTTTAAACCCTCGAGTAATTTAGTTACACCTTGAACAGTAATTGCAAATTTAGGCATTTCAGTATTCGGTGGTCCGGGTAGTTTAGGTATATTTGTGGTGTCTTCCAAGGTAAAAACTGAGCAAAATTGGTTGTTTAATATTTCGGCCTTACGTCTGCTATCTGAATGCAGCGGGCCGTTTTCCTTCAAAGGAGAGACACCATTTCCATCCTGACGTTTTGATTTGATATAACGCCAGAGTGGTTTTGAATTTTTTTGTTCTAAAGATTCAGAAAGTTTGTTTTTCAAAAAAGACCACCTGGCAGACCTGATGGCACGCTGGGTCTGCCGTTTACATAATTTGTACTTTGCCCAAAGGTCAGCTTTATTCGTACGCTTGGCTTTATTATATAGAGATGCTTTTTTTCGAATAGATGCGAGAAGTGATTTGGATAGCCAAGGTAGATTTTCCCGAGGGGAAGTCATTTTGGTTGGCATAAAATTATCCAGGCATTGATTTAGGATGGATTTTAGTTTCAACTAATTTTCATTGACATAACGGCTAGGACTTTTTTTTGAAAAGGAGGTCCAGCAGCTCCTAATTTGTTGTCTGATAGCTTCCCAATTAGCATTTTTGAACTGACGCACTGGGCGGGGTTTTGTACGGCGGTAGGGCGGGTCAATATCCAGTTCGGTCACCACAGCACAGTGATCCGAGATTCCAGGTACACTATGAGAAGATTTATTTAAACCAGGTTTATTTGTGATCAGGAGGTCCAAAATATTTTCTTCTCTAGTAGGTTCTTTGTGAATTTGGGCCAAGGCATGTGTATCTAGGCTTGACAGAAGCAGCTCGCATTGGGATTTGTTTGCCGCTTTAGGATTTACTACCCCATTGTCCCAGTCAATTCCAGGTAGGTTGAAATCACCTGCCAGGACAAGGGTCTGATTTGAATTTTTCGGCATCAGGTCTAAAGATTTCACAAGTTCTTCTGAAGTACTAATTTTGGAGTCAGGAGGTCTATAAAAACAACCGAGGGTTAATGATTTTGATGATCAAATCCCAAATATCTACGAAAATTAATGGCACGAACCACAGCTTAGATGCAGGCGCCTGCCAACCTGGGCGGGTCTCAATACCCCAATACCTCAATACACGCAGGTTACTCCTGAGTTTATGACCTCTACGCACCCTTGTGGAACCAGAGGTCACAGCAATGGTATATCACCACCCCTGACGGTCTAAATCCCCGATCAAAATGTATCATCTGCTATTATATGATACATTCTGCTGGAATTTATATCTGTCGGAATATTTCAAACTCCAGGTTTAAATGACCCAATCGTGCACAGATCGGTCCTAACTTTAGAACTGTTCTTACTGTTTTAAGATAACCATGTATTAATACAACGTTTGCACAGCGTTGAGCCAGCGTCTGCGACGCTGGCCCAACGCTGTGCGAACGTTGTTTTGTAAGTTGGTCATGCATGGCCACAGTAGCGTGAAAAAGGAAGGGGGGTACGGCTTGACTGGCTCCTCAGTACACGGTGTACGGTACCCGATATGTTTGGCCAAAGGAAAGCCCTCTGACTCTCACCTATCACCACAGGATGTGCCATCACACTTAAAGGTATGTAACCTGCTTTAATATACCCTGCTAATTTAACAAATCCCTAATTTTAGGGAGTTATCCCGCTGCGTGTTATTATGTATCAGTTTTAGCCCGACACCCATGGAGTTTATAGTTCTATAGTTTAGGAAAGTTGATGTTGTTAACGGATAAATTGGCAACTTTTAGCATGCGCCGTTGAATCTCACACATGTCAACGTACCCAGCTGGTTCTAAAGTTATCTATAAACAAACTGTTAAAATGGTAGATTTTACTTGTATCTTAGATTCACATCGAGTGGTTCAAAATGTATTTATGTTTATTACGATAGCAGAAAAGCGGTATTTTTCTAACTGTAATGCCTCCAGGAGTTAGAGTGTCACTAATCACGTCTATATTATTGTTATCCCTCGTGGGATTGCTATCCTAAGGTAAAATGTATTCAGCACCCCAGGTCATCTTCCACCTTTTAGCCCCTCGGTCACATTTCCAAATCGCATGGCATATTTTGAATAATTTTCATTAAATACACCGTGATATAATCCGTCATAATAAGGAGTGTCTCAGCTTTCATTTGACATGATATACCAGGGTATTTTCATAAAGCCAGGTAATTTTTATTCACTTTGAGGTGTGAATTGCTGTCGCAATTCACACCTCAAGGTAAATAAAAATTCGAGTAGATATCTCAGTGCTAGACGGGTTAAATGTGGTATCGTAGGATTGATATCATACCTTACAAAGTATTATGTGCCCCCGGGTCAGCCTTGAATGTCATATCGCATGTGTTGCAAGATTACGGCCAATTTGACAACACTACAGCTGTGTTATTACCCAAATAATACACAAAAAGTTAATATATTGCCCTCACCCAGTAATAAATGTGATTATTTCAAGGTATTCACAAAATCGAAACCACCAACGGACTGAAGCTCTGAAAATATTTTAAACTAGAACTGTCATCAAATCAACTATGACATTCCTAGATTTTAAATGGACTAATGTGCATACATAACGTTGTTATTATTGATCATCGGGCTACTTTTTATTTATTATTGGATACATTTTATTTTAGTTTATTCAATTAATCCGAAAAAATATGCATGACCCTTTTCTGTCCATCTTAAATCAAACCCGTTTAACCCTTAAAGCGCTGAGCACGACTAGGACTATTGTCGTTTTTTAATGTGTTTTAGTAGGCGGAAATTCACTGTTATTGAGAACGAAATATGTGTGTGACCAGGATTTACAACTGTTTGGTCTCAATTTAAACAAATTTGAGTATTTTTATCCACTTGGAGTTGTGGGTCGCGGTAGCGAGACACAACTTCAAATGGGTGAAAATTTAAATAAATCAAGGGGTAAGGGGTGAAGGGTTACCAGTCTGTTGATTTGCAATGGTATTCATACGCGTTTAAATGTGAATTAGCACCCGAATTCCCTCCTCAAAGTGAAGGAACATCATCTAATCTAACAGCCAAGCTCAACACATCCGATAAATTTTAAAATTTATCTTCATAATCTATGCTATTTGCTCTTAATTTATCCAAAAATATAACGCAGGCTTGCAACAAGGGTGACTCTTTCAGCGTGCATGACTCACAATTTCACGTATGTAAAAATTACCCAATTTTTTAACAATTGGGCCACAGTGATTCAAGGTAAATTTATCTCCCAGAAACAATGTTACCTCTTTCAGCGTGGCGATCGACTCTAGACTCAGAATCTGACGTTCATAGACGTCAAATTATGCCAACTAAAGTGGATCTCCGCGCTGAAAGAGTAAACCATTTGTAATAACTAATAACATAGGTATTCAATTGAAGAGGAACTATCTAACTAAGACATTTATGATGTGTTTAAATTGGTCTCCGTAGTCCATACACAAATATTTCACTGTTGTACGGGTTAAAAAATGAGGATTTAGTAGTCTTGGCAGTGGAAAGGTTCCTACATACATTTTGTATTGGGATCAGACATGGTTGAAATGATATCAGATACATTGCTTGGAAGTGTAGGAAAGGAGCAATGGTGAAACGTGGTCTGAATGTGAATATCTTATACACACCACCCGCATTTATTGTTCAAAATAACGGTTCCATTGTTAATTATAAATCGCGGTTAGAATTTGTAGATATGATATTCTAGGAATAGTAAATCGCTTAACCCTCTGGCATCTATCAACGGTTTTATTTGTGTGATTTCTATCAAAATAAATCAATGGAAAATGAAGCTGACAGAGACATTTAAAATGATTTTGAATTTAAAAATCACTTTGGCTACTACGGTTTATAAAGAACATATTTGCGCACTTTAGGGTTAAATCAGGTCAATTTTGAAGTAACAATTGCGATTGGAATTTACAAATCAATGGCAATAGAAATTATAGGCCACTATAGAATATAAAAGATCATTTGAAATAATGGGGATATTTTATGATCATGTGTATTTCATTTTATTTAGCTGTATCCAAGACATATGTATCAGAATCAACATATACAATTAAGCAAAATAAATGTTCCAATGGTGAATATTTAGACGACATAATCCGGGAAACGCATAAGGTTTTTCATGCTCTCAGATAGTTTAAGGCGATAAAAACAGGTTTTCTTTACAATTGTATTTATTCAGGTGTGAGCAACAGATATGCCAGAACAGTATTATTATTATTAGGATGTATTCACGGTGATCACGCGAGGTGACATTTTTTCAGAGTAAATCGTACCAATATGTGTAATTTTCTCATCAGTTTAGGTACTTAATAGACACATACTTGGCAGTTATTCTGGGTTATATTTCGCAGGTTGCATGGTGCTGATGGATCATAGAGACACCTGGTGAACAGAGACGTACTAGTCCAGGGAAGCAGCCATTATGGTATGGCCATGCCACATACAAGCATACAATAATACAATTATGCTATCTCAATTTGAGATTTGATGTGCTGTAAATATTTTATCGTTTTAAAAATGCAATAGAAAATCAGATAAATCTTGTTAATACATCTCTCGCTTTTTTTATTATAGGGAAATACTATTGTTAGAGGTTCAGATATAATAATCGTTCCAGTGGAATGGAAAGGGTGTATTTCATATTTCACCCCTTTTCCCGTCAAGGAGTGGTAGCACAAGATTTAATTAACTCACAGTCCAAAAGAACAAGCGTTAATTACCTCTGCTTTTACTCTCAATCCAGCAAGACGAGAGTTAATTAACTATCCTGTTACTCACAATCATCAGGAAAAGAGATAATTAACTCTCCTCTTGCTCATAATCTAACACGAAAACAGTTAATTAACTCTACTATTACTCACCATCCAGCAAGACAAGAGTTAATTAACTCTCTTTTTACTCACAGTCCAACAGGACAAGAGTTAATTAACTCTCATTTTACTCACAATCCAACAGGACAAGAGTTAATCAACTCTCCTATCACTCACAATCCAACAGGACAAGCGTTAATGGGCTCTCTTATCACTCATAATCCAACAGGACAAGCGTTAATGAACTCTCTTATTACTCATAATCCAACAGGACAAGAGTTAATGAACTCTCTTATTACTCATAATCCAACAGGACAAGAGTTAATGAACTCTCTTATTACTCATAATCCAACAGGACAAGCGTTAATGAACTTTCTTATTACTCATAATCCAACAGGACAAGCGTTAATGAACTCTCCTATTACTCACAATCCAGCAGGAAAAGAGTTGATGATTAACTCTCCTATTGCTCACAATCCAGCAGGACAAGAGTTAATTAACTCTCTTTTTACTCACAATCAAACAGGACCGAAGTTAATTAACTCTCCTATTGTTCACAATACAGCAGGAAAAGAGTTGATGATTAACTCTCCTATTGCTCACAATCCAGCAGGACAAGAGTCAATTAACTCTCTTTTTACTCAAAATCTAACAATTTAGCATATTAATTACAATCCAACAGAACAAATGTTAATAACCTCTTCTATTACTGACAATCCACCAGAACAAAGAGCTTATTAACTCTCCCATACGTGAATGTTATCGGAATATTGTGCATTATTTTATAGATTTTTAAGTGATTGATTAAACTTATGAAAGCTTTATTGTATGTCTGATTGCAGAAGGGGGTTGCAGCCATGTGGCCGTGGGCTGTAACAGTGATGCTGTTGTGCGCATCAACTCTACCGCACGTTCAAGGTAATGTAGTGTTATAACACAGCTGTTATTAAAGATTGTTAACTTGTTGTACCACACTGTCAATCTGTTATGATTGCTTATAAAACCTGATATAACATATTCTGAATCTGTTTTAACAGATGCACAAAATAATTATTATGTCATATGTTACTATCTTTTATAACAGATTGTGGATCTGCTATACCAGATTGTGGATCTGTTAAAACAGATTGTTGATCATTGTCAAGCAGATTGTGAATTTGTTATAACATATTGTGGATCTGTTATGACAGATTGTGGATCTGTTATAACATATTGTGGGATCCACAATATGATATAACAGATTGTGGATCTGTTATAACATATTATATATCTGTTATAACAGATTGTGGATCTGTTGTAACAGATTGTGGATCTGGTAAAGCAGATTGTGGATCTGTCATAACATACTGTGGAATATGTTATAACAGATTGTAGCCACTGTTCTAACAGATCGTGGAGTCTGTTATAACTAATTGTGGATCTGTTATAACATATTGTAGCCACTGTTTTAATAGATGATAGATCCGTTGAAACAGATTGTGGATCTGGTATAACAGATTGTGGATCTGGTATAACAGATTGTTGATCTGGTATAACAGATTGTGGGTCTGTTATAACAGATTGTGGATCTGTTATAACAGATTGTGGATCTGGTATAACAGATTGTGGATCTGGTATAACAGATTGTGGATCTGGTATAACATATTGTAGCCACTGTTTTAATAGATGATAGATCCGTTGAAACAGATTGTGGATCTGGTATAACAGATTGTGGATCTGGTATAACAGATTGTGGATCTGGTATAACATATTGTGGATCTGGTATAACAGATTGTTGATCTGGTATAACAGATTGTGGATCTGTTATAACAGATTGTGGATCTGTTATAACAGATTGTGGGTCTGTTATAACAGATTGTTGATCTGGTATAACAGATTGTGGATCTGGTATAACAGATTGTGGGTCTGTTATAACAGATTGTTGATCTGGTATAACAGATTGTGGATCTGGTATAACAGATTGTTGATCTGGTATAACAGATTGTGGATCTGTTATAACAGATTGTGGATCTGTTATAACAGATTGTTGATCTGGTATAACAGATTGTGGATCTGTTATAACAGATTGTGGATCTGTTATAACAGATTGTGGGTCTGTTATAACAGATTGTTGATCTGGTATAACAGATTGTGGATCTGGTATAACAGATTGTGGATCTGGTATAACAGATTGTGGATCTGGTATAACATATTGTGGATCTGGTATAACAGATTGTGGGTCTGGTATAACAGATTGTGGATCTGGTATAACATATTGTGGATCTGGTATAACAGATTGTGGGTCTGTTATAACAGATTGTGGATCTGGTATAACAGATTGTTGATCTGGTATAACAGATTGTGGATCTGGTATAACAGATTGTTGATCTGGTATAACAGATTGTTGATCTGGTATAACAGATTGTGGATCTGGTATAACAGATTGTGGATCTGGTATAACATATTGTGGATCTGGTATAACAGATTGTGGGTCTGTTATAACAGATTGTGGATCTGGTATAACAGATTGTTGATCTGGTATAACAGATTGTGGATCTGGTATAACAGATTGTGGATCTGGTATAACAGATTGTGGATCTGGTATAACAGATTGTTGATCTGGTATAACAGATTGTGGATCTGGTATAACAGATTGTGGATCTGGTATAACAGATTGTGGATCTGGTATAACAGATTGTTGATCTGGTATAACAGATTGTTGATCTGGTATAACAGATTGTGGATCTGGTATAACAGATTGTGGATCTGGTATAACATATTGTGGATCTGGTATAACAGATTGTGGATCTGGTATAACAGATTGTGGATCTGGTATAACAGATTGTGGGTCTGTTATGATATAATGTGGATCTCTTATAATAGATTTTGATTTTTTATAGCAGATTTTGGATCTGTTACAATGAAGTGTGTAATCTGTTATAATAGACTAAAAGATAAACTTCAACCTGGCCATTCAGGGGCTCTGTAAAATTCTACAATTGAATGCTATAATACAATAGATCCAGCATTTTTTTAATCGTGACTTGGATTTAAATAAGGCCACATGTTTGCTGCATGGGCTCCACATGACCAATTTATCAATCGTACAGTTTAAAGGTGCTCTATCACCACTTATATAGTATGAATAAATTTGTGACAGATAAATCAAAGTTGCCACAAGATGGGGATCAAGTGTTTTCTTATATGGGTTGATTGGCTATCATGTGACGCTCTGAGAGGGTCACATGATAGCCAATCACCCACATATATGGGTTGATTGGCTATTATGTGACCCTCTGAGAGGGTCACATGATATCCAATCACCCCATATAAGGACATAATTATTTATACCATATAAGGGGTGATAGATCACCTTTAAAATCTCCAATAAAGTACAGATTGTACAGATTATAAACTATTTTATATGTTATGTTGTCAATTGTGTCACTGATAGCTTTTGAACAGAAATACGAGGTGTACTAGAGTTTACACCATTTTGTATTAGGCATATTTAAAAAATAACAATATGATAATATCGTACTTTATTTGCTATAAAAATACATTGACGTATTACATAATAAAGCGTTGTAATGAGCGGTGTGTCTACGTATAATAAATTCATGTTATTATATCTATTGTCCACCAAGCTTACGTTAGATTCACAGAAAATGAAAGCTGATGCTATTTCGAGAATGCGTTATCCTTACATTAAGTTTTATATTTACGTACAGCGAGTAATATATAGATAGTATGTACGTGATACATATTATTTTTTTATTTTCCAGGTATCATCGAAGGCTCTCTTGATCCGATTGAATACACAGGTATGTTCTTCACAAGCAATAATCATATAATGTGTGGTATACATTTTTGAAAAATACAAAAAATATTTTTGGTAAATGGTTTATTGTTTACGTATTATGCATTTTTGCTTGACCCTTTACCTACTAGTGACGCTTAAAATTGGCATATGTTAACCCTTGTCCTGCTAGACCCGTATATATACAGTTACAAGCATGTTTAGATCAATAGAAATATCACTAAATTTGATAAAATAGATTGCGGTAGATGCTAAGTTAATCCAATAATTATGTGAGATGTTTATTTTTCAACATTTGAAGCCGGAAATTGCGTTAGCAATTCCAGCTTCAAATGAATGAAAGATACTCACAAACAATTCAGCAGGACAAGGGTTAATAAAAAAATGATACAACTCATCGAAAAAATCGATGTTTTCATTTTTTATTTTGATATAATTTACCTTGATTTTTTATGAAATTTGGTTATTTTTATTTATTGTGATGTTGTAATCGCACTGGCAATTCACACCTCAGAATACATTAAAATATGCTATAATTACAGTGTAGCTGAAGGGTTTTAATATTCAATAGATTGCAGAATGGTTTGCGATAAATATTCCATGCATTTGAGACTAACATTATTTTTTGATGTAGCTGATAATTTTATATGATGATTTTCTAGTTATGTTTATTAGTATACATGTGAGGAGGAGTTTATTTTGATTTATGATCACACCAAGAATCTTTTCAGTACAAATAAATAAACCATTTTTATTCACATCACAATAGCAGTGTTGTATATGCCACTAATTTCTAGTCCGTGATAACAGACTCTGTGTGCGATACAGAGTCTGTAATCATTACCATTCGTAAAGTTGTGCCCAAAAATCCGGTGCGCATCCGATCGATTGCGCAATGAATTACTGCGTCATTGCTTGATCAATGATTTTTATATCATTCTGTAATGACAGATTTACATCTTATTAGAATAATGCCTTAACGTGGGGACTGAAACCACTGTCTTTATAGGTGAATTTATTATCTAAATAGAGCTACGCTCACATTTTTCATGAGATTTTCGGTCTCAGCGTACACTGACCACCAGCATAGAAAAACACAGCTTTTGCTATGCTGTCCATCTCTGACGTTGAACCATGCAGTTCACGTCAAACTCATACTATTAATTTTAGAGGTAAATACAACTTTTTTACCTTTATAAAAATCTACATTTTTTAAATTTTTATACATTTTGCAGAAGGTGTGCTTTGCGAAGAATCATTCAAATGAAAGTGCAATTCAAATTAATTATACTGTAAATGTAAATAAGAGCGGTTGACTTTTCACTGCCATACTACAGAAATTCCTATTCAAAGGAATACTCAGAAAGCAAACGAAAAAAGCTATCACAATTGACATCATGCTTACAGCTTTCAGGTCCTTATTTGTTACATCTACGGCGCAATGCAGCTACAGTACTACGCTTTATAGAGTGATTTTCTCCTTTTATATCACTACATTTCTAGATTGCCGTCCCATTGTAGTGTAATGCCTCCATCGCACGCCCCATTTATAGCACGATAAGGCTGGAGCGCACAGCGCGTGGCCATGCGTGATATTTACACTTATTTCAACTTTAAATCGATGCAATGGTCGTTAAAGACCCAGTCACACATATAATCACGCATGTCCAGCGCACTAAAAATGAATAATTTTGTTCAGTGCGTTGTGATTCGCTGAGCGTGCGTCAGAATCAGTTGATGATTTGACGAGAACACCGGATGAACGCTATTAATATATTGTGTTCGTCAACCTCTGCGCACATTTTCTGCATGTTAAAAAATGTGAGCGTTTTTCCACGCGTGAATGTAAACGTCAGAAGAACGTCAGCCCAGCGCCAGTCTAACGTTAGGCACAATTGGAGCACACGCTCTAAATTCGTTGTGTTTGCGTTGACCGAGGTTTGTCCCAGTCACACATACACGGCGCACAGTCCTCGCATGAAAAAAATATAAGTAATCATTTGAGTCCGGATTGTGAAAGACGTAGCGAATTGGTAGCGAATGCACAACGTGTTTTCAACGCAAAGGGCGAATCAACAGCGCTTTGCTAACGCGTTCTACGAATACAGTACGCATTAAACCCCAGAGCACTGATAATAGTAACTTTTGTCAGTTTGTTTGGTACATATGTAACAATTTTAAAATAAAAATGTGTCTTAAATTCAAGGCAACATTATAAGTTTTGACTTGATTTCGACAAAGCAAAAAAAAATTCTGCACAATTGTTTTAATATTAAATGTCGCTCTTCAGAGCTCCAAGGGTTAATCTGTAGAAATAAAACAGTCATAGCCTGTTGCTCGAACCCTGGGCGAACAGCCCGCGTGTATACCCAGCGCTGGCTTTGAGCGTTGATGCATAAGGGATAATAACCTTTTCATCTCTAAGCACAGTCATAATCATTTTTAATTCGTTTATTAAATGAATAAATCACTGTTCTTGGGGATTAAATGCGTGTTTAGATATCGAGATTTGCAAATATTTGGTCTCAAATGAAACAAATATGAGGAATTCTTTCCCACTTGTAGCGGGACAAAACTTCAAGGAGGGGGGGATTTAAGTTAGAAAAGTAAAGGCATCAAATTAAAGAATTCTGATAATTATTCCAAATATTTGTACTGAAAGGTTTCTTCCCTTATTTGAGCTTATGTAGATAATGTTAGTTCATAACAGTTATATAGTTATCTTAATTCCATTTTATTTCAGCTGAATGTTGAACATTATTTCTATTTACATTTGTGGAAGCCTAAATTCTAATGCTGTCAGGACTGTCATTATTAGGTCGAAAGTGTTTGCAATAGTTTGTACATTCCTACCATAACGTCTTCAATACACACAAGCCTTCTGATGACACTATTTTCTCAGTTAAATATCTACAGTTATTGTACCTAGGTCTGTGTGCATCACAAATGTCTTCCTCAGCGGACAAAGCTGAAATAAACGCCAATTTCATTACATCACAATGAGCCCCTGATGACAAAAAAATAAAAGTGGAGTTTTTCAAAATTATTGCTTTATTAGCTGCATTATTATTATTGCCTACTGAATATGTAGACAATAATAGAGAAATTGAAATATTCACCGCAACGTTTTAAACGTCTTTGTCCAACCGCAATAAATAATCAAAATATGAAACTATCTCAAACCTATCATGTGTTCAAACTGATTGAAGAAGAGAGCTAACCGATAATTAATTGATGATGATATAAAATTAACCAGGCTTAAATCCAGTTTTCATTATAAATAGGGGTATTCACTTGTACATATTTCATCAAAATAGATTGTTGACTCCAATGCAAAATCTATTCACACAATTACCACACGGTAATATGATAATTTGCAATCCCTTCCTTATCAATAATTACATATCCATTATTACCTCGCTGTAAGGACTTGAATGTCTGGTTGCTGGGGTGTTTGGTGTGGTGCTGATATGTTACTATATTTTCTAGAATAGATGGTAAGTATTTTATTCTATATAACTATGTGATGACAGAGGAATGCGAGGCTATACCGGCAGACATTATAATGATGGTGGACAGCTCCAGTAGTTTATGTGGAGACGACCCGGAAATACCAGAATGCCACCAGAACTGGCAAAACATACTCACCTTCACCGTGGCCCTGGTGCAGAGCCTATACGACGCCCACCAACACACACGAATTGGATTCGTCAAATTCTCAGAGCACGCCGTCAATGAGTTTTATCTGAATTCGTACACGGATGAGCTGGCTATCGTTCAGGCGATTAAATCAGCTGAATATATGGGAGGAAGAACCAACATCTCTGGTGCGCTACTCACGGCTTATAAACAGCAGCTCACTTTAGAAAACGGAGAGCGTCCCTTTGCCTCTGATGTTGGAATTCTGTTGACTGACGGCAAATCTACACTAGACGCCGACAAGACAATCGATTCTGCCGCCGCCGCCAAAGCTTCAGGGATGAAGATCTTCGCCGTGGGTATTACCGGCGAGTCCGACGAGGTGGAACTCCGACAGATTTCGTCCCCTCCACAAAAGTACGGCCAAAACTACTTCCTCTGCGAGGACTATGCGGATCTTCCCAACTTCGTCCACAGCGTGGCTTCAGAGTCCTGCCCTACGTACCCCGGTAAACACACCTAAATCTACCTGTCAACCTCCCGGAATCAAAGGGTCAAACTTTAACAGCAGACCCTTTCAGTCCTGGAGGTATTACACTCTAGTACTCTGCTTCTGAGGTTGGGCAATTTAAACTCGACTGTTCACAGCGGATCGAGTCGCTGCATTTCCTTCCAGAAAACAATTTGCGTTGCGCAAGCGTTGTAATAAGTTTGGCCCAACGTCGCAGATCTTATTCCAACACTTGTACAACGTTTGTTGTTTGCTGGACTATTGCTTTTAACAAGCTGTAAATTCGCAAAGCTAGATTCAATTGAGAACCAGACGGTTTGCTTTGAATCACTTCAACCGCATGATTTGTTGTAAGTTACGGTGGCAAACATGCATGAAATGTTTTACTAATAGCTAATAGACATTTTGACAAAACATATATAAGTAGCAAAAAGCATAAGTTTAATATTTCATTTGATTTCTTCCTCAGAGAAACGTAAAAGTTTTATCACCGACATTTGAAAACGGATGGCATTTCAATAATGTATTTTTCATACCTCTATTTCACGAAAACGATTTTTTAATACCAAACTAGATATCTAAATACTATTACAACCATAGGTAATTTCACTGTCTTAGCGGGTGGCGATGACAACATATTCACTGTCACTGAATCACAGATATGATTTCATAAACATAAATTCTAAATTGGCTGTTTAATGTATTTTATCCTTACTTTGTTTTGGACTATATTCTCTAAGATTTACATCATATATTCATTTTTTGCACGCGATCATACATAAACAATTACTTTAATATGCTCTATATATGAAACACTTGCTTGAGCGCTTAACACACCTCCTTTTCCAGCCTAGGCTCGTCTGCACTTTTTCCATGTCCTATTTTCGTGCACCACACTGTATCAGAATCTATATGTATTGGCTTCTTAGCGCTCAATATATGTGTCCCCTTGGATATGAAAGGGTGTATCTGCCACTTTGTGAAGTGTCAGATACACCCTTTCATATCCAAGGTGACGGTATGTGTTTATGTGTATACATAGTGTAAGATGATTGTCTAAATCTATGTTTAATCCATCTTGCGCTCTGTTACGTCGTTGTTGTCAAATAAAATTGGATTTACTAAAATTGTCTTTAATGTTTAACAAAGTACCAGCTTAATAAGTATGATCAATGTTGTGATGTAATAACATATTTAGTTTATTGACCCCTAGCACACAAAGGGTGATATGTTACACTTGTTCGGGTGGCACGTAAGACACTTTGCGTGCTAGGGATCTACATTGTCGTGTGAATCCTATTCTTGTTTGTATCGCCTGATTCTGTATGGAATATTTGACATGCATATCTGTCATGTACAATAATTACAATAATAGTAAGAAAAATGAATAGTAAATAAACATTTGCTGTATTTAAATTGGGGCAGTTGACAATAACTATTCAGAACAGTGTACAATATACAATACCAGTTATTAATATGAATAGTAAATAATCATTTGACATGTATTTTAATTGGACCTCTTGACAATAATAATAATCAGAATAGTGTACAATAGAGATGGATATGTAAATACCATATACTATAATGTGTGCCTTATATACAACTTTACTATTACATTACTTCACCAGAATCTATTTGTCTCATAGTGTATTTAAAAACGATCTACATTGTATCGCATTCCTCTGCTATGTGTACATTTTTATGAGACATGTACAGTAGAACCTGCTATGAGCAGCCACCCTTGCGACACAAGAAACATGGCCTTAAAGCAGGTGGCTGCCCGTAGGAGGTTCTTTTATATACAAAATGCCATTTTGGAGAATGGCAAAGTGGCCTCCCATAGGAGGTTGGCTGATCATAAGAGTGGCTGCTCATAGCAGGTTCTATTGTAGTCAATGTTGTATCGTTACTTCTGTTACCGCATCACCTTCAGTTCTTTTTTCAATTTGGTCTCCAATCTCCTAATGTCTGTCTGTATTGTGTATGTTTTAAAAATATATGTCATATTGCAACATTCATACTATAATCATTTTATTTTTTCTGTTCGGCGTACAAGTTATGGTGAGGCCGCCTAATGATAATATATTTTTTTGTTCAGATTTATAAATAATTTGGTCTGGTATAATAATACAATAATCTGTCATTTGTGTAATCGCAAATACGGTATATGACTATATTTTATAACTGAATATTAACTAATAATGACAAAAATATACTATTATACCTAATTTGGGGGAGAATGCATCTTAATTTGTTATTATATATCTTTCTGAAACACTTATGGACATGTTTTCCTTAATTATTTGCATATGCTTCAAATACGTTCCAGCCTTCCAATGCTTATTTTGTACATACGAGCTTGCATTGACATATGTTCCATGGTTACAGAGGTCTGTGAGAATGTGGTGGGAGACTTTGTGTTGATCCTGGACAGCTCGGGGAGTATTTGCCACACTGATACTGACATTGAGATCCCCACGTGTGACCTCAACTGGGGCGCCATGCTCAACATGGTGGTCACCTTAGTCCGGAGTCTGTATGACACCAGTGAATACAGCAGGGTCGGTCTCATCACTTTCGCCGAGAACGCCAACAATGTTTTCTTCCTCAACACGTACAATACGGAGGCAAGTAATCAACATTTCAAGTATTCATTATTTAGCCTTTAAACTTCAAAATTTCCCCCACTTGAAGTTGTGTCTCGCTGACGCGATCCACAATTTCAAGTGGGAGAAAATTATTCAGATTTGACAAAATGGAGGTCAACAAATTTTAAATATTGCTGATTAATGTCACTTTTGATCTTTAACAAGTTTAAAAGCTGATATGGAATGTGTTAATAAATAATGTGAAAAACAAAAAAGAACGGCACCCGCGGTTAAAGGGTTAACCCTTCCAACGCTGCACTAGTTGTGTATAAGTCATAGAGACCAACGTTTTTTTTCAAGTCGAAATCGTCATAAATGTCTTAGTTAGCTCTTTCTGATTCATTTGAATACCTATGTCATGTGTCTACGCCCTTTACAAATATTTTAATTCTTACAGTACAGGGATCGACTCTAGACGTCAGAATCTGACGTATACAGACGTCAGATTCTGACGACTAAAGTCGATCCCCGCGCTGTAAGGGTTAACCCTTCCAACGCTGAAATAATTTTGTATACACCATGGGGACCAACGTTTTTTCATCATCATAAATGACTTAGTCAGTTCTTTTCTTTATTTGGATACGTGTGTTATGGGTCCACGGCCAGTATAGTTCTTTAATTCTCTCAAGGCAGGCATCGAGTTAAGACGTCAGATTCTGATGCTTGAAGATGTCAGAATCTAAAGTCGATCCCCGTCCTGAAAGGGCTGACAATCACATTGAGGCATTCATGTAGGAAATATCAGTAATATTACAAAACGAGATATATATATGCATACGGAATCTTTGGGAATTAGGGCGAGATGGCCTCATATCAGCACAATAAAATCAGCACATTAAGCACGAGTGTTGAGATCAGCCCATCTAGTCCTACCCAACGAAGCAGTATTCATTTTGTCTCACAACAACGAAATATTACATTGACCAAAAAAAATTTTGTGATTGAATCATAATACGTTGGAAATAATGAACAAAACAGCATATCAGGAAATAATGGTACGTTTTTTGTATGACAGAACAGTATTGTAAACGCCATATCAGCAGCCTCTTACATAGGAGGTCAGACTAACATCTCAGGAGCACTGAGGATCATGCATGAACAGCAGTTCACAGAGGGCAATGGAGATCGTGAAGGGGTCCCCAATGTGGTTATCTTGTTGTCTGACGGTAATCACGAAATTACTTTTTTTCTTTCATTGATCGTAACCACTTCGTTCGCTCGCTTGTCGACGTCTGTGTGTCTGTTTTTGTTTGTTTTTTCATTTTTGTTTCTTTTGCTGTTTGATTTCTTCAAATAGATATGATTTTGTAAAGTTTGTGTAATTGTACCGATAATAAACAGTGCGTGTCTTAGTTATTGATCTCCGTTATTGTGTTTTTTTATTTGTGGAGGTGAAGAATTAACATGAGCAATTCCCCTTGGTGAATGCATGGAAAGATGCGT
>OZ024904.1:12910432-12950432 GCA_964017125.1 Flabesymbios commensalis
AAATTTGAATTTAAGCATTTGCAAATCTGGCAATTTTTTATGCTCCTTTCTCTATCAAATTTTCTTGATTCAAGGTTAAATGAAACGGCTAACACAGATGTACTCGCGATTAGCATCTTAAACGTTAATACCATACAAATATCTATAATGGCGTTTTTCTTATGTTTACAGATGATCCAAGTCCTACAGATCCCTCGGGTACAGGGGGACCTGGACCTACAGGACCTGCCGGCGCTGGAGGAGATACGGGCGAAATAGGACCTGCTGGTCCTGAAGGGTCAGATGGAGTCCCCGGATCTACTGGGGAGACCGGACCAGAGGGATCCACTGGTCCAAAGGGTGTTAAGGGAGATAGAGGTAACTAAATAACATGATACTACATTGAGCTCACATCTAAATATCATGCAATGTCATTTATCTTTTTTTTAGAGGAGGTCGAGGCGACTAGATAATAATATCTTTATTTATTTAGTGACATACACAGTACAATGTCCAGCCAAAATTGGCTTACAAGTCACTCTAAATACAATAATATACAGGGTGTGGGGGAATGCCCTACCCCCCCCCCCCCCCCCCCACACACGAACATTTCGAAATTCGACATTTTAAATAGTGCATTCTGGTGGAATATTGGTCCGGTGAATACCGGACCAACCGGACCGGTGGCTACGGTCCTGATTTATCTAGATAACATACTACATTGAACTCCTGTCTACATATCATGACAATGTTAGTCAACCCTTACAGCGCGGGAACCGTCTTTATATTGATATTGTTTATTCAGCAATAGGTCTATGACCTGTGAGCATACAATATATTCATACAATCATTCAGTGCAGTGCATCGGGGGTGAGTGGAACATAATACAGGAGAGACATCATAAAATATTTCTTATACACATGGCTTTAAAAATGAAAATAGATAAATCGACGAGAGTTTTTTTTTTGTACAACTGAACAATTCAACTAACTTGTCCATTGAAGGTTTTTTCCAATAAATTTTTGGAATATATCTCTGACGGAAATCGTGGTACATTTTACAGTCTAAAATAAAGTGGTATTCATCTTAAGGCTGTTGAGTGTCACATGCAATACAAAATCTTTCATTAAATGGTATTGGTCTGGGCTTGTGCATCTGCCAGCAACAACGGCTAAATTGTGGTTTCGAGTGATGAATTTTAGAAAACAGTATTTATATTTATTAATGTCTATTTTCTCAAGTATAACGCTATAATTCGGCATCATCCGGAAATGTTTGTAAAACGTGGCCGTCTCGCTATTATTAACATCAGAGACCCATGATTGTAAAAAATGGTCCAATGAGGCCCAATTGACAACTTCTCTCTGCATTTCACATTTCTGATACATAAACCTGTACATAGAACATACTAGTGGATTAAGCTTCCTGGATATAATTTTTGTCCAATATTTTAAAATTCTCAAATGACGTTCAATTATAAGAGGGGCTCTGTCGAGCTCACCCTTCACAAAGTAATTAGCTGTGTTGGATTTAAGGCGTAATACAGTTTTACAAAACCGTAAATGTACTCGTTCTACTGCTTCGGCTTTATGGAAACCCCACACTTCGCACCCGTAATGTAAAATAGGTGCAACAAGTTTATCAAAAAGAGAGCACATAAAATTAGCATCGGGATTATAGTGACTGAACGTTGCTTTTTGTAGACTGAATACAGCTTTTGTGGCTTGTGATGCCAATGTCTGTTGGGTGACAGCGAAACTGCCAGTATATGATAACGTTACGCCTAGATAATTAAATGAATTCAAAACATCAATATACGAGTCTCCGTAAAACCAATGGTCATCTCTACCAAGCTGACCGCCTTTTCTGAAAACCACTATTTTAGATTCATCCACATTCAGACATAATTTCCATTGCTCACAGTAATCGTACATTACATCCAGACTTTCTTGTAACCCGGCGGAGGTTTCCGATAAAATAACGGTATCGTCGGCATATAACATTAACCATAATTTTAAATCGCTAATTGTTAAACCTGAACAACCTTTCACACGCATATTTTCTTCTAAATCGTTATTAAACATTGAAAAAAGAAAAGGCGACAATGGATCACCTTGACGTACGCCAATATGGCTGCTAAATACAGCTGAAACTTTATAATGATTTTTAACGCGAGATTTTATAGATTCATACATATTATGTATGATATTGTACATGTTTCCACTCAATCCAATACTTACAAGTTTCGACCATAGACAATTGCTAAAAAATGCACAATACAATTTTTTGTTCTGGCTTATTAAGCTATTTATTATCGAGTGCAAAATGAAAATACTGTCTGTTGTAGAGCGTCCTTTTCTGAAATCCCCCTGAGCCTTCAAATACACATAATGTGACTCTGCCCAAAATTGTAATCTATTATTGAGAAGGGCGGTAAAAAGCTTTCCTAAGGTACCAAGCAGAGTAATTCCTCTATTATTATTAACATCATTTATGTCATTTTTCTTGTGTATTGGGATAATTACCCCTTCTCTCCAGATTTATGGAAATTTACTAGTAAAGAATATCTTATTGAATAATGTAGTAATATGTATTACCAAAGTTTCACCACCGTTTACGCATAACTCATTAATAAGTTGATCAGGTCCTGCTGACTTGCCGAGTTTTAAATTACTAATTGCAAACTTTACCTCGTCTACCGTAATTACATCATTTAACTCGTCAACAACATTATCTGGTATATAATTATTATCTAAAGTGAGAGCTTCGTTATCAATGACATCGTCTTGATTATTTACAGACAGGTTAGCCAATTCTTTAAAATCTAAGAAATCGTGTGCACTCAGCGTGGATTTGCGTTTTTACATTTAGGGCGTGACATCTTCCAAAATTATTTAGCGTCTTTGCTCTCGCAATTAATAATTTATTCATGTGTTGACGACTCTGATCAATTTTACATGACCTGGCTTTGCTATTATAAATATTACGTGCTTCAACCATATTTTTCCGATTCTCTTCTGTTTGATTCAATCTAAATACATTTAACTTTTGAAGGAAATAATCACGTAAATTATCACATTCTTGATTCATCCATGCCGGTTTGATATGTTTACGTTCACGTACATCAGATATAGGTTTAGAAAACAATGGCTCCGCTACATTATAGATCACTTCAGTGAAGCGTTTTGCTAAGTCGTCTGTAGCTTGAGAATTGCTGAGACTACTAGAAGTCCAATCATTGAAAATATCTTGAAACTGATCATTCAGATGGGCACCAGATAATAAATCTCGATAAACACATTTCTTATTCACATCCCATGTAAGTTTTTTATCAATAAAGTAACCATTATCGGGCATACCTTCAGTAATTATGGTTGGCTCTATGACATTATCAGTGATCATCTTATTTGATATTTGTAAAACCCTTGCTATATGACAATGCTCCGAAAAATCTGTTGGCAACTCTATATCAAATTGTTTAATTGAACTGTACAATACTTTTGGACATATAACGTAGTCAACCACACTTTTGCCTTGTCTATTAATATATATTATACGTCAAAATGTGACGTCTGCAGACGTCACATTCTGACGTATAAAAACAATCCCCGTACTGAAAGAATTAAATATTTCTAAAACTATAACATATGTATTCAAATGAATCGGAATGAACTGACTAAGCCATTGAAGATGATTTAAATTGAAAAAAATCCCTTTTGTCCCCATGGTTTATACAAACATATCTCAGCATTGTAAGAGTTCACTTTATTTTGGTGGAGGTAGTGGTAACAAGGCCACATACTATATTGAGCTCCCATATACATGACAGTGCTTTATGTCGTTGGAGATAGAGGTGATTATATAATCTACTACATTAAGCTCCTATCTGTATATCATGGATATGGTATTTAAATTATCTTTAGTTAACTATTTTGATGGAGGTAACCAGATCGTCCCCTCAGAGTAATAAGGAGTTCAATGCCGCATCACTCAGCAAAAACATGAATTTGGTGGAGAAGCAAGCGCAAGTTAATTAACTTTGTTTTTTAAATAAAAGACAGACCATCTATTTACAAAGAAACAGAGACCTAAACGAGACCTAAACTGATTGAACTAGTTATTGCACCAAATAGAAAAGTAGTTATACTAACCGAGTAAAGAGCTAAAGCATTTGAGCCTGGTTCAAACCTTTACGTATATCAATAACGTCTTAATTGACTTGATGCAGAAATAAGCTAAAGTTATTTTACGTGTTTTTTAAATTAAAAGACTAACCATGTACATGAGGAGAAACGGGTATATAAATTGATTGAACTGGTTGATATACTGAACAGAATAGTAGTTACACTGATTGAGCTGCCTATGATACTAAAGTTAGGACTTTTGTTGCCATTCAAGAAATCATATAAATTGATTGAACTGTTTCTTACACCAAACACGTAAAGCGTATAAATTGATCGAGCTGGTTTTTACACTAACCATGGAAAGCGTTAAGCTGATTGAACTGGTTTTTACACTAAACATGGAAAGCGTTAAGCGGATTGAACTGTTTTTTACACTAAACATGAAAAGTGTTAAGCTGATTGAACTGATTTTTACACTAAACATGGAAAGCGTTAAGCTGATTGAACTGGTTTTTACACTAAACATGGAAAGCGTTAAGCTGATTGAACTGGTTTTAAACGTAGCTAGATAATATTTTATTAGCTTAAAAGACACCTAAATTCATTGAGCTGGTTATTACACCAACACACCACTTTTGTCCTATGGAGGGGCGTTTAACTCTCTATTAGTCTAAGGGGACGAGATAGCATACTACAATGAGATCCCATCTACACTGTCATAGAAATTATATTTAACCCTTCACAACTTCAAGTGACTGAAAAATATTTGAATTTGCTAAATTTAAGTCAAATATAAACGATAGTCGCGTATTTGAGACGATTTTAATTTCGAAAATCTCTGTAAGGTTATTAAACATAAGAAAACAATACTATATAGTTGCAGTCAACTTCCACCAGCGTTGGGTGTTTTTCGCTAATTTCTCAGTCAAGTCAAATTTGGGTGACTATTGAAAAAGTTAGACCATTTGACATGTAGTGGAATTTCGAGATTAAAGCTGAATGAAATCAACGGGTTATAAAAGAGCGTCATTATTCAAAATTTAAAATATTTAAAATATGTCAAGTGGTCTAACTATTAAACTACATATTATTTTTGTCAGGGTAGTTGCCGTAGTTGACTGGGAAATAATGCTTGCCAAATTGCATGACAATCGGATAATAATTGTGTGAGCGATTAGCGAAAAAGATGCAACGCAAAAATTGACAGGTTTAAAGTGACTTTTACTTTAGTCAGTGCTCTGGAGTTTAACTTTATTTTAAGCAGTTATAGTGCATATTTTAAACAGCATATGTGCTTGCTTAAGTATATAATGACAAGATAGATTTTAAGTGCACACATCATGTCGATTTTCATGTGATTTTACATAATTAACCCTGTTGTATATACATGTGGGCTGACATAATTATATCTTCTTCATGACAAATAAGTCAGCTATGACTTTCGGTTGCGTAAATAAAACATCTATCTCCATGTTGGACCAGCGTCGCAGACGTTGGGATAACATTAAAGTAAAATTAGCTCGAGATATCATTTTACCTGGATAACTAGAAAAAACGCTTATCAACGCTTTATAGTATGCAAACCCCAATAACCCCCTCCTATATCAGATTAACTTATTTTTTTCCATCCACTTTAAGTTGTATCTCGTTACCACGATCCACAACTTCAAATGCATGATGAAAACTACTCATATTTGTTTAATTTGAGACCGAATATTTACAAATCTTGGTGTTTAAAAACACTAATTTCATTCCCAATAACATACATTTGATCTGTTAATAAAACAAGTTTAAAACGTCTATTGTCGTGCGTAGCAGTGAAAAGGAAAGGGTTAATAATTACGTGGAGAATGAAATCTACTGATTTATAATTTTATGAATTGTCATTATATGATTATATTATTCTTATTGTCAGGTTTTTACAAGTATAATTATTTGTGGGTGGTAATAACACTACAAATACATATTTAAAAAAAATTAAAATTTACGTTGCCAGAAATCAAGATTAAAACATCTTCGCCTTTACTTTTATTATAGGTGAAAAGGGTGATGAAGGTACGGACGGAGTTAATGGTGTATCAGGTCCGACAGGTGGCATAGGAGATACGGGCAAGACAGTAAGTCTGGTCAAAATGTGGGAATGTGGGTCATAGGGATATACATACACAACGGTAAGTATTTGTAAAGTGTGTGAATGGAGGTGATATGATGAGGGATATGGGCATGCCCATAAATCTGAGTAAGCGGTGTGAACAAAGGTTATGGGGAGATGCAGGCATGACAGTAAGTATGGGTAAACTGTGTGGTTTGAAGTGATGGGGAGATACGGGTATGCCAGTAAGTATGGGTAAACTGTGTGGTTAGAGTGATGGGGAGATGCGGGCATGCCGGTAAGTATGGGTAAACTATGAGCATTGAAGTGATGGGGAGATGCGGGCATACCAGTAAGTATGGGTAAACTGTGTGGATGGGAGTGATGGGGAGATACGGGTATGGCGGTAAGTATGGGTAAACCGTGTGGATGGGAGTGATGGGGAGATACGGGTATGCCGGTAAGTATGGGTAAAAGGTGTGGATGGGAGTGTTGGGGAGATACGGGTATGTCGCTATGTATGTGTAAACTTTGTAGATTGAAGTGATGTGGAGATACGGGTATGCTGGTAAGTATGAGTAAACTGTGTGGATTGAAGTGATGTGGAGATACGGGTAGGCCAGTAAGTATGGGTAAGCTGTGTGGATGGAAGTGATGGGGAGATGCGGGCATGCCAGTAAGTATGGGTAAACTGTGTGGATGGGAGTGATGGGGAGATACGGGTATGGCGGTAAGTATGGGTAAACTGTGTGGATGGAAGTGATGGGGAGATACGGGTATGCCAGTAAGTATGGGTAAACTGCGTGGATGGGAGTGATGGGGAGATACGTGTATGCCGGTAAGTATGGGTAAAAGGTGTGGATGGGAGTGATGGGGAGATACGGGTATACTGGTAAGTATGGGTAAGCTGTGTGGATGGAAGTGATGGGGGGATACGGGTATGCCGTTATGTATGGGTAAACTGTGTGGATGGAAGTGATGGGGAGATACGGGTATGCCGTTATGTATGGGTAAACTGTGTAGATTAAAGTGATGGGGAGATACGGGTATTCCGGTAAGTATGGGGAAACTGTGTAGATTGAAGTGATGGGGAGATACGGGTATTCCAGTAAGTATGGGTAAGCTGTGTGGATGGAAGTGATGGGGGGATACGGGTATGCTGGTAAGTATGGGTAAGCTGTGTGGATGGAATTAATGGGGAGATACGGGTATGCCGTTATGTATGGGTAAACTGTGTGGATGGAAGTGATGGGGAGATACGGGTATGCCGTTATGTATGGGTAAACTGTGTAGATTGAAGTGATAGGGAGATACGGGTATGCTGGTAAGTATGGGTAAGCTGTGTGAATGGAATTGATGGGGAGATACGGGTATGCCGTTATGTATGGGTAAACTGTGTGGATGGAAGTCATGGGGAGATACGGGTATGCCGTTATGTATGGGTAAACTGTGTAGATTGAAGTGATAGGGAGATACGAGTATGCTGGTAAGTATGGGTAAGCTGTGTGGATGGAAGTGATGTGGAGATACGGGTATGTCGGTATGTATGGGTAAACTGTGTGGATGGAAGTGATGGGGAGATACGGGTATGTCGGTATGTATGGGTGAACTGTGTGGATGGAAGTGATGGGGAGATACGGGTATGCCGGTAAGTATGGGTAAGCTGTGTGGATGGAAGTGATGTGGAGATACGGGTATGTCGGTATGTATGGGTAAACTGTGTGGATGGAAGTGATGGGGAGATACGGGTATGCCGGTAAGTATGGGTAAGCTGTGTGGATGGAAGTGATGGGGAGATACGGGTATGCCGGTAAGTAGGGGTAAGCTGTGTGGATGGAAGTGATGTGGAGATACGGGTATGCCAGTATGTACGGGTAAACTGTGTTTATTGAAGTGATGGGGAGATACGGGTATGCCGGTATGTATGGGTAAACTGTGTGGATAGAAGTGATGGGGAGATACGGGTATGCCGGTAAGTATGGGTAAACGGTGTTGATGAGAGTGATGGGTGAGATACGGGTATACTGGTAAGTATGGGTGAACTGTGTAGATTAAAGATGGGGAGATACGGGTATGCTGGGAAGTATGGGTAAGCTGTGTGGATAGAGATTATTGAAGCTTCCCCAGACTATCTAAAAATGCCATATTTCTAGAGATATAACATGAGACTCGTTGAATAGTAAAATTACTTCCATTATTGTTGTAGTTATGATTATTATGTACTGAAGGGAAAATTATTACTAGTATTATTAATATATAGTATTTTAATGATTACAAATATATCACCATGTACTGACATATAAATGTCATTGAGCTCTCCTCGGTGTGAATACCATGTCTATTTATCTACCTATTATTCTGGGGATATGTGATAACAACATGACTGATTCTGAACGCAGGGTGACGACGGGGAAGTTGGACCGTCGGGTCCCCCGGGCAGTGGAGGTCCTACAGGAGACGCGGGACCCCCAGGCGGGCCTGGAGGTAAAGGAGATACGGGACCAATAGGTCCAGAGGGGCCTCCAGGTACCTCTGGTGAGGATGGAACTAGAGGAGACACGGGAGCAAGTGGAAATACAGGGTCGACTGGCGAACCTGGCTCCACGGGCCCCACGGGAGACAAGGGACAGCCGGGTTCAGGAGAGGGCGACGGAACAAAGGGTGCTAAAGGTAAGAACATGATTGTAATGTTGGGTTAATGCTGGGTTAATGTCATAGACGGAGAATCAACACCATCATTGTAAGCGCTAAGCGCGACCATAACCGGTTTTAGGCCGTTTTATTAACCGCGTGAGTCTCAGTTGGAAGAAATGTGTAATTAAGCCTTAGGGGTTTTGTCAAGTTAAAAAAAATAAAAAAAATCCGCGAAAAACTCGGAAGTGGGTGGGTGGGTCAAGCCCGAACTCGGATTTTAATTAATCAACATTATTGTTTTAGTTAGCTCTTTCCGGTTCATTTGACCTATGTTATGGGTCTACGGCCATTATAAATATCTTAATTCTTTATACGTCAGAGTCTGACGTTTGCAGACGTCAGATTCTGACGTATAAAGACGATCCCCGCACTGAAAAGGTCAAGCATCAAAAGTTGGTAATGTTTGGTCTCAAATACACAATGACCCAATTTCCAGCTTCAGTTGCTGAAAAAAAAGTTTGTTTATGGGAAGTTGGCATATAGCAAATTTAATTATTTGACAAACTAGAAATATACATTTTTTTTTATTCGGTTTGAAAGCTTCTGAAAATGTGTATATGCGGTTCTAGTAGAAGAAGGGTGACTTAATGTATTGTATTTTTGCAGGTGTTACTGGTCCTACTGGGATGACTGGACCTGAAGGTGGTGGAGGAGACACGGGGGAGACGGGAGATTCAGGAGAGACGGGAGACACGGGACCACCGGGAATCCCAGGTAAAAACAAATAATGACGATGGAAATTCTTACAAACCCAGCACCACTATAGTTGTTTTATTCCGTTTTATTTGCCGATCAAATCACTGTTTTTTTTGAGAACGAATTTGTGTTGAAACATCAGGATTTGCAAATGTTTGGGCTCAAATCGAACAAATTTGAGTATTTTCACCCACTTGACGTTATAAGGCGCGGTAGCGAGACGCGACTTAAAGGCGGTGATAATCGAAAGTATTCAATTTAGCGTATTAGTGGTTAAGGCAATAATTACGTCTATAGCTAATTTCACCATTTTTTATTTTTTAAACAAGAAAATTCAAAGAACCAATCAACTTTAAATTTGCTAGATTGTCATAAGTTTTGCTTCAATTTGTGGATATGTAAGTAATTTTACCCATTTAAAGTTGTGGGTTGTGATAGAAAGATACAGTTTTAAGTAGATGAAATTTAAATTCTATGAAAGGTTATTATAATTATTTAAATTTGAACAAAAATGATCTGCGTCTATTTTTATATAATGCTGACTTTGTTGATCTTACGCTGCGTATTTATCATTGAAAAATAAAAATTGTTGAAATAATAATCTAATTAATTAAATATTAATCAGTCTTGCAGGAAGGCAGTTACAGCTGTTTGTTTGCTCATAGTAGCTGCTTTTTTTCAAGCAAGCGGTTACAGTTGTTAGCCCTTTAACCCTTTAAGCCCTCACGATGCATTAGAGCATCATTTTACATCCTGAAAACAGACTTATTTTTCCAAAAACAAAGGATATAAGAACGAAAATGTCCATGAAACTGGCTTACCAATACATGACATTTTTTTTTATTTTTTCTCCCCCATCAAATCATCTTCATCCACTACAAGTCGAGAATTGCGACAGCAATTCGCGGCTTGTAGTGGATGAAGATGCCAATGGTAAATGCAGACTTGAAAGGGTTAAGCGCCTATCCCTATTATATTCGTTTCTTACATTTTATGCATGTTAAAGATAAAAGGTGACATCAATCAACAAGATTTGAAAATAGTTGACCTCCATGTTTGTCAAATCTAAATAATATTCATTCACTTGAAGTTGTGGATCGCGTCAGCGAGACACAACTTCAAGTGAGTGAAAATTCCAGTTTGATTACCTACCGGTTGAACGGAGAATAAACCCTTGTTCTTGTACGGCAGTTTGCTGTTATGTTGTATGTTGTCATCAGGTGGTGACGGGCCCAAGGGACCTACAGGTAAAACAGGAACCGGAGACATTGGGGACTCAGGAGAAACAGGACCTCCAGGTGACACTGGAAATCCCGGTGATCCAGGTGAGATAATAATAAGGCTCAGATAATATAATATACCGAATATAACGTTAGTTACTTAATATTCCTTATCTAATAAAGAATAAGCAACAGCTACTCATTCCTTATTAGACCGGATAAGGAATAAATAACAATTCCTTATTGGAACGAATAAATAACAGTTACATATTCCTTATATTAGAACGGATAAGGAAGAAGTAACTGTTACTTATTCCGTATTGAATAAGGAAGTACCTAACTTTATGCCACTATGTTTTTTTATCTTATGTGTTTTTTTCTGCCCAGCGCGTTTTTTTTATTTCGTCGCCCTCATTAAATTTTTCCAAAAATAGGTTCAATGTTTTTTTCCTAAATGATTTTTTTTACCGCCCTCCCTCAATATATTTTGGATTTTTTCTGATCTAAAACAGATAAATTAAACATAGTGGCCTTTTGATCGTCTTCCCAACAGCTAGGCTAGGCTTCTCGAGGTCGCAGCCTAGCCTTGTTGTAGGGAATAGGAGATAACCTGAAACGCATACTTTAAAAGTGATCTATCACCCCTTATAAAGTATGAATACATTTGTGACAAATAAATCAAAGTTGCCACAAGATGGGGCCCAAGTGTTTCCTTATATGGGTTGATTGGCTATCATGTGACCATCTGAGAGGGTCGCATGATAGCCAATCACCCACATTTATGGGTTGATCGGCTATCATGTGTCCCTCTGACAGGGTCACATGATAGCCAATCACCCCATATAAGGACATAGTTATTCATACCATATAAGGGGTGATAGATCACCTTTAAAGTCAGTCTACACCGGAAAGATGACCCATGACGCCAATGTCGGCTGTCATTAGCCCCATCGTGTCTGTACACTGGCCTCGTGCGGACCGAGGGGTGAATTCTTAGCTAGGGTGTCATCAGGTATCGTCATTTTGGTGTAGAGTGGCCTGAAAGACTCAACATGTTTGTTTTAACAACGCTGCAAGGAATTTTGATGAGATCGTATTAGACTGACCACACTACACAGGGCTGACTAACAACGCCATATCTCCTCGGCTGTTTTGTATAGGATAAAGCCCGAGAAGCTCTACATTCTTAGCTGTAGAAAAGGCCGTGGCCGAAGGCCGAGGCCTTTTCCACAGCTACGAATGTAGAGCTTCGAGGGTTTTAACTGACTTAAAACACATTCGACCATAATGAGGATCCCTCATAATCAGCAGCTCGGTCACACCTGACTGATTATAGCACAGTAAGCCTACCATGAGAATTGTTCTGCACAATAACTATCCATTCCCGACTTAGAATGTAGTGGTCGGACAAAGAAAAGAATGTAGTGGTGTGTTTTAATGATGTATAATGGCGTTATGTACAGCTAGCTTGATTACAATCGGACCGACACATTTTATTGTGTACTACTTAGAAATTATATTATTATATTTATGACATCATGTCAATCTAGATATCGTTCTGTAGTCCCTATATCATGTATATAATTCCATAGTGAAATCTGCGCTGCATTTAGTAAGCTTACCACTTGACACATTTGTATTTTACTTAATTTGATAAAAATACATCAATATATCGCAATGGATTTGCGGGTTAAATTTCAATAATTTTATTTAACGCTTTTGGGGTTGAATTAGGCTTAGTTGTTTTTGGGTAAACTTCTGCCGAGCCTAATGTAAATGATCAACATTAAATCAAAATAGGCTAAGAATCTCCTGTTTGCCATATAAGGAAATGACCGGCTGTATATTTCTTCTTATTATTATTATTTGTTATAATTCAAATATGTATTGAAGGGACTGCTTATTGTCACATGTCATTATTGCGAAAAAAATGATATAAAGTTATATAGTCTTCCGATATTACCTAACAATATCAACAAATCATCAAACAAATCAAAATAACTGAAAAAGACTAAGCTACTTTTATGTCCAAGCCGAGTAGGCCTACTGCAATATAAAAAATGTGCAGTATACAACACTTCATACCACAAGATATCCATCGTCTCGGACCGTGCAGACCGTCGTATAAAGGGTACTACGAAAGGCACCGCTGTTAATTCATTTGTGAAAAGTGAGAGATCGGGGAAATCATCTGCAGCACCAAATGTGTGCTCAACGCTGGGCCGACACCATCAACAAGTGGCCCACTTAATACTGTTCAAGCATTAAATCTTTCCTTAGGTGTACAAATAGTTTGTTTGGGATATCCCTGGATTCTTAGAAACGTTGTTTATGAACTATTTTTGAAAACCTTTTTTTTTTGAAAAAATCATGATTTCTGCCGGATACACTGCTTCATACAAATCAAATACAAAATTGATGTCATCCCACAGAGCCACTTTAATTATTGTATAAATCTGTTATGCAGGAAGAACATTTTAACGTGCGGGTTGACAAAAAAATACCGCCTAATGTAGTATACAATATTGCAGTAATATGTACATAGAACTGTCCATTATAAATATTTGTATACTCTGTTTTTTTCGCCCAGGTGATAGTGGGGAGAGAGGTGACAGAGGGTCAGCGGGTGCTACAGGACCTTCAGGACCTACAGGCGGCGCGGGAGGAGATGGTTTACCAGGGGAGCCCGGACCCCCGGGAGAAACAGGGGATCCAGGCACAGAAGGTGGGCATCATTGTAATACATTGTACTGTATTGCATTTTATTTTATTCCATTGGATTGCCCTGCACTGCATTGCACTGCATTTTATGCATTGCACTGCATTGCACTGATTGCACTCCATTGCACTTCATTGCATTGCATTGCATTGCATTGCATTGCATTGCATTGCATTGCATTGCATTGCATTGCATTGCATCACTTTGAAATGAATTACTTTACATTGTATTGCATTGCATTGCATTGCATTGCATTGCATTGCATTGCATTGCATTGCATTGTGTTTAATTGGCATACATTGTATTGCATTGCATTGAATTGTCTTGCATTGTATTGCATTGATTACATGTCATCGTATTTCGTTACATGCGTTGCATTGCATTACATTTTATTGCATTACACTACATTGTTTTTCTTTGCATTGTATTACATTGCATTGCGCATTGCGTTACATTTTATTTCACTCCATTTCGTTACTTTACGTTTCAATACATGGTATTGCACTACATTACATCTCATTGTATTAGGCCTACATTGCATTGCATTGCATTCTATTTCATTTCATTGCAATAAATTCCATTATATGGTATTGCATTGCTCTACATTGCGTTACATTGAATTGTGTTTAATTGGATTACGTTGCATTGCTATACAATGTGATGTATTTGATTGTATTGCATTGCATTGTCTTCATTCAGGTACATTAGGTTTGGCTCATTTTACACTGTAATTATTTTGTATTACACTGTGTTGCATTGAATTGCATTATCTTGTATTATATCGTACAACATTCCACTGCACTGTACTGCATTGCATTGCATTGCATCCATTATATTACATTTTATTACATTATATTATACTGCATTGCATTGCATTTTGTTGCATTACATTGCATTACGTCACCCTGCATGTTATTGCGTTGCGTTGCGTTGCGTTGCGTTGCAGTGTGTGCGTAACATTGTATTGTATTGCATTACATTGCATTGTATTGCATCCTGGTGCAATCTAGCTACGATAGCTACCTATTTATAATTTATTCTAATCTTATTTTTATGTGTTGTTCAGATGGTTCTCGCGGACCTAGGGGACCTCCAGGAGGTACAGGACCTGCCGGACCTCCCGGGTCATCCGGCCCTCCAGGAAACACTGGAGGAGATGGACCTGACGGTGTGACTGGGGACACTGGGGCAGCAGGTGAGACATCCGCTCCAAGTACATTACCAGGGGCTAGTTTCACTAAGAAAATCTTATCTTAACTTTGACCTAGTTTAGGTCATTTATCATTAAAAATTAAGATCATCTTAAGATCATCTTAAATTTTTATCGGTAGATGACTGAAAGTTAGGATGAGATTTTCTTAGTGAAACGAGCCCCTGGTTGTCAATGAAGCAATCATCGAAACGCCAAAGCAACCTCTGTTTCAAGCATCCCTGTGCATGTGAAAACTAATATATTTAACTGTGTGAGACATGCCCTCCAACCCAGTAAACACAAAACATTTGCATAACATTTGTACAATGCTGGGCCAACGTCGAAGACGTTGGGCCGACGTTGTTCAAATGTTATACAAATGTTTTGTGTTTTCTGGAAAGGACGTCACCCCGGTTGTCAGTGATAAAATCATTGGGACGTGAAATCGATTTCTGTTTCAAGGATCCCGATGCATGTTAAAAGCAATATATAAAAGTACACAAACGTAAAATCTTCAATACCCCATCCAGTTAATTGATACTGAAATTAGGCATGCAGTAATAAGGCAGTGTTATGTAACTGACATAGCTAATGTAATGAACGTGAGGCAAAAAAACCTTCCTGTGTAATGACATCAATCGCCTGCTGCACAACCTAGTCATCATTTGATCACTCCATCGGAACGCAGGCCCGGAGATCATGCAGGAGGTGTGATAGGGGGATGTGAGTATCGCCAGTGTGGACAAGGCCGGAGCCGGCTCTCCTATTTTGATCCAAACTAGAGCCAATTACACTTTTTAATACAATTAAAATTCACAACGACTTGGTCACAGAGACGCTATGCTCCCAATTAAACATTTAAAAAACATGGATGCCCAAATTATCTTGTAACCATGCAAAAGTGGGTTTATATCACCCACATTTCCTCAGTTAACACTGTTTACATTTCCAAAACATGGAGAAGACTGATGGTCTGGTGATCAGTGTGTGTTGGAAATGTAAACACTGTCAACGTAAGAAATTTTGATGATTTAAGCCTACTTTCACATAGTTACAAGATAATCTGGGCATCTATGTTTTCAAATGTTATTTCATTTGGGAAATAGAGTCTCTGTGACCACTTCTTTGTGAATTTGTATTGTATTAATATGTACCTTTTTGCCAACGCTAGACTGGCGCTGGTCTGACGTTCTTCCACCGTCTAGATTCACACGCAGAGACACGCTCACATATTTGGACATAAAGTAAATGTGCGCATATGCATGATATGTCGACGCACGTAGTAAATAAATAACGGTCATCCGGCGTTCTCGGCAAATCATCAACGAATTCTGTCGCACGCCCAACTTATCGCAACGCAGAGACCAAAGTTCATTTTTAATGTGCTGGGAGTGCGTGATTGTATGTGTGACTGGGCCTTACCCTTATGTGATAATAACAAAATGAGAGCAGAACAAATGTCGTATGAGCCACTGATTGGCAACATATCACATATCACAGAGGGGACGACAGTATGTTACTGGTATTGATGTGTGACTTTTTGTTTCCCAGGACCTACTGGTGATACTGGACGTGAAGGAGGCCCGGGAGTGAAGGGAGATGTGGGAGCCGGAGGACTTTCAGGGGAGACTGGCGAACCAGGAGAACCAGGAGGACCAGGTAAGGGAGGGGTCCCGTCAAGTTAAAAAAAAAATCAGAGAAAAACTCGGATTGGACAGATAATTCGTATCCAATATTTTTTTTTGAAACATGTAGAACAACAAAAAACCCACAAAAATACACAATATTCCCCCAAAAAATTGCAAATCCGAGTGGGTTCTTGAAACACCAACCCACTTCCGAGATTGTCTCGGATTTTTTAAACCTAACAAAACTCCTAAGGAATGACACACTTACAGTGTGTGTACTTACGTGTATGATACTTAACTATTTAACCCTTTCAGCGCGGGGACCGTCTACAGACGTCAGAATCTGACGTCTGTAGACGTCAGATTCTGACGTTTAAAGACGGTCCCCGCGCTGAAATAATTACAATATGTATAATTGCCATATACCCATAGCATAGGTATTCAAATGAATCAGAAAAAGCAAACTAAGACATTTATGATGATTTCAAATTGAAAAAAATCTTTGGTTTCCATAGTTTATACAAACATATAATTATCAGCGTTGAAAGGCCAAACCCCTGGAACACTGATGACGACAATACTCACTATACCATCCTGATTTTATTCCACCTTGTGCAAACGGTTTTTAGAACTGAAAATTGTCTTCAAATATGTAAAACTGATAAAACTGTAACTTGATTTTACAAATCCAAGTATTTTACATTTACTTGAAGTTGTGGATCGCGACAGCGAGACGCAACTTCAAGTGAATGTAAATTTAAAATTGAATAACTCACTGTTCAGGGCTTAAGAGCTATTCGCGTTTAAAGCCTTTGTAGACTTTTTTATTTGACCTTCAAACAATACAGTTTAAAGGTGAAAATAACATTAAAATTGTTCAAATAAAACAACATGTTCAATAAATAAATAAAAAAGTTTGAATTAATAGATCGCTGAAGCAAAACAATGTATGTGAGAATCAAACATGGATATAAATATGTTATCTTGTAGAAACTAGATAGTGAATATTCATGTTTACTAAAAACAAAACAACATTTAATCAACAGAGATATTCATTCATTACCTAATAGAAAAGAGATAAGCCATGATAAGTTCAAAGATAATATATGTACTAGTAACAAGACAAGGTATGTTAACTTTAAAAATGAAAAATAAATATAATTTTTCAGGAACAAAAATACAATGTATTTGAGTTTTAAGCATGTGACATTCAAGCATAAAGATTCTACTAGAAACGAAATAATTCAAACAAGACATAAAAAACATAAAAACATAAATACATAAAAATACATGATCTGTGTGATACACACGGGAGCATCCTTCTGGTGATTTATTGCGGGTATACTGAACGTGTGAGTGTGTGTGAAACCTTCAGTTTTTTGTATCTTATAACGAAATCCTTTAATTTGATCATGATAAAGCTATGTAGAAAATATTGGCAGCGTTAAATGTTTCTCGGTGCGTCAAAACTATCATTCTACCTTGCATTTGCCTTCTCTGCAGGAATCACATGAGATTGTCGTGTGGTAATACGAGTGTCAGTGTCAGTTTGGTCGTCGAGACGTGTTTTCACACACCAGCTGCAGTCAGTCAGCTACTTGGATACCGCTATCGGATATTTTGGATACGTTTATATGTTATAGCTGTTTTACCCGTGGTAAAGCGGCTCTGTATTTGTTACAAATACCGTGTATTTGTAAATTTTGTAAATACCATGTATTTACTTTAAACAGCACCGTGTGCTGTGGACGCTCACAGTGCATGTCCAGCTGGTCAGTGTGTCCATGACACATATATATAGCTTTTTACTGCTTGTATTGACCTTATAAAAAATTCATAATCAATCAGTGGAGGAAGATTTTCGTAATTACGTAATTTAAGCTGTTATTTCGCTGCCCGATACATTTGGCATGGTGATGTAATGAGTTAATATGGGTGCTACACTTATTATGAACGCATTTAAATGTAAGCACAAAATGTAGTCAAAGTCAAAGGAGATGGTGTTGTGGACACTCTCAGGGTACTATTACATAATCATGACTATAGCCTTAGGCACTCCAGGCCACTAGCTCTAGTCACAGATTTTAAATATTTTATTATGCCAATTACATATAATATTTTAATATATTTGTATTTTGATGCTGATATAAAATGTTGTATTTGTATGTATTTTTTCTCCATCTCTGGAGATGCAATAAATAAATAAAATAAGATTTTGTATCTTAGGCTCTACGGGACCTGATGGACCTGACGGTCCGACGGGACCCCTTGGAACCAAGGGAGAGGAAGGAGACAGAGGTAGTGCTGGATCCACAGGTCCTAAGGGTGTGTCAGGATCAAGTGGACCTGCTGGGCCTGCAGGGGTTAAAGGCGGTGAAGGTAAGTAAACCAGCTAAAAACATAAACCCTTTAACCTTTACAGCGCGGCGATCTACTTTAGACGTCAGAATCTGACGTCTGTAGACGTCAGATTCTGACGCCTACAGTCGGTCCCCGCACTGTAAGAATAAAAAAATTTATAATGACCAGAAACCCATAACATGTATTTAATTAAATCGGAAAGAGATAACTGATACATTTCAAATTTAAAAAACCCTTTGGTTTACATAATTTATACAGCAATAATTCAGCGCTTTAACCCTTTCGAGCCTGAATTTATCATTGTCATTTTAAAAATTAAAGAAAAGTGCCATGTATTGGTAAACCAGTTTCATGGAAATTTTCGTTTTAAAATTCTTAGTTGTAGGAAAATTAAGTGTGTTCTCAGGGATGTAAATCGATGCTTTAATGCATCGCTGGGGTTAAAGGGTTAAAGGTTAAAGCGGTGAACACTACTTTTGCACTGTTTTATCAGCTGAGTAAATCACAGTTAATGTGAATGAAATGGGTGTTTAAAAATTTAATTTTGCAAATGTTCGGTCTAAAATTGATCTAAGATGGGTAATTTTCAACCACTTGAAGTTGTGGGTCTCGCTAGCGAGACACAACTTCAAATTGCTGAAAATACAATCGATCCAAACAGTCTACAGTATACACTAAATGTATTAGACCTGTTGCTTTATATATTAGTTTTAATTAGTTTTCATTCATTTAAAGCTGTGAATTGCTAACGCAATTCCCAGCTTCACATAATTAACACATTCTAAGTTGAACAATGTATTAAGTGAGCTTCTACAACCCACATACTATTTCCATTTCAGTGGCATTTAAGTCGATCTATTACTTGTTTTAAAACGTATAGAGGTGCTTAGAAGGAAATTTAGCTGATGTTACATTAACCCTTTAAGCGCTAGTTCCGATTATATTCGGTTTTTCATTTTTTCATTCGCAGATAAAATACTACATTTCAAACATGTTAAAGATAAAGGTGACATCAACCAGCAAAATTTGATAATAATTAACCTCCATTTTGTCAAATCTGAATAATTTTCACTCACTTGAAGTTGTGGATCGCGTCAGCGAGGCACAACTTCAAGGGGGTGAAAATTACAATTGAATACTTTGGCCGTTGAAGCGTTAACGATAAACTATCCAAACTAAGTCGAATATAGCATATAAACAATAATATTGTTGTTAAGTTGTTATGTTTTCTACTTTTTTACGAGGTAAATTAAGTGGCCTGCTGTAGACAATCAACTTATTATCTTATTATTTTTTTAGGAGGACCCGGATCATCGGGACCTTCTGGGCCCACAGGTCCAGATGGACCAGCAGGACTCACTGGGGATTCAGGAGAGAAGGGGTCCAGAGGCAGTCCAGGAAATACTGGCCCGGCAGGTGTCACAGGGGCTCCAGGTGGCCCAGGAAATGCAGGTAAATACTGGCCAATCGGGGGTGAAAGGGGCTCCGGGTGGTCCAGGAAATACAGGTAAATACTGGACTAGAAGGGATGACAGGGGTTCCATGTGGCGTAGGAAATATAGGTAAATACTGGCCCAGAAGGAGTGACAGGGGCTCCAGGTGGCCTAGGAAATACAATAAATAGTGGTCCAGAAGGGACGACAGGGGTTTCAGGTGGCCCACGAAATGCAGGTAAATACTGGCCCAGGACAGTTATACGATAGACGTTAGAATCTGACGTCTACAGACGTAAAGTTCTGACGTCTAACGTGGGTCCCTGCGCTGAATTAAAGCAGTAGAAACGTGATCCTTCAAGACAGGTGGTCTTCCACAGCAGGTTGGTTTCAATGGAAAGCAGATTTTGGGGAACCAGTTGGTGGTCTTCCATAGCATGTCGGTCTCCACCTAAGGTTTTTACTATAGCAGGTCCCACTATACAATTGAAGTGGCGCAGTGGCATGTCCAGCACTAGTGTTCGCTTAGAAAAGTATAGCATGTAAAACATAACTGACTTTGGATATATTTATAATTGTAGGATGAGAATTATACTGCGAATAAGATGTGTTTGTAAAAGGGCAGTATAGCGGCCAGTCTGAACACTGTGCACACAAGCGACAGGCGGTGTATACGCAAAAATCATTTCAATTGTAAATGGGAACTTAGCAGTGGGTTGGACATTGGGTCACAAAGTTGGACACTGGGTCACAAAAATAAAAACAACAACACTTTTTCGCAAAGCGTTTTCGTTGTTATCACGCTGTATAACAGCGAACGTATTTTGTTGCGATATTAGTGAAAAATATGAGGATAATGCATTCTATTCAATCGTCTGAAATATGGTGCAGAAAGTGACGTAAAGCAATATTCACTCATGTACTATTGATTTTCAGGAGAGACGGGTGAATTTGGAGCTACTGGAAACACTGGTCCTGCAGGTGAGTCCCCCACCGGACCCACAGGACCTACAGGAGATGCGGGTAATACCGGCCCCAGTGGACCTACGGGCAAAACCGGCGCCGGCGGAGAACAAGGATCTCACGGTAAGAATTCTGATTAAATAAACTGGAATTGCACGAATTCTTAGGTGATCTAGAGTTGTGTTTAGCACGCATTGTATTTCATGTGACAACCTACCCAGCAGACCCAATACGTTGAATTAATGTTGGTTTACCGTTGGTCCAGCGTCGTAGACGGTGGACCACCGTAAACCAACATTAATCGAACGTCTGTTGTCTGCTGGGTATTGTGCTAATATATTAGTTTAAGCACGAACCAAATATTGACAGTTATTTACCAATATTTATTGAATTTTGTTATTATATGACCTCTATATGACAGATATATGACCACTAAATAATTCATATGTGATTTTTATTTGACCTCTATATGATCTCTATATGATGTCTATATGACCCAGGCTTGGGGCCAAAGTACTCGGTACTTCGGTACTTTGGTACTCGAGTACCGATTTTGCAGTACTCGTCGGTACTCAGTACTCGTACTTTTAAAAAGTACTTGTACTCGTACTTGTACTCAAGTACTTTTAAAAATAAAAGTACTTTTAACGAGTACTTACGAGTACTTTACGAGTACTAGTCATCTCAAATTGATTCAAAATAGCTCACAGACAAATCCTAAATCATTATTGCAGGATAGGGAACATTAAGTTAATTATTCTTTTACCATCCGTTTAGCTATTATATTGAAAAATGATTTAATAAATACTTTGAAATTATTTCAAAACTAGTCCAATTACGTACATCAACTTTTAACAAAAGTGCACCTTTTTTACAATAGCATGCAGCTAATTGCTTGTTCTGCCTTGTATATACGAGTATCCTCGTGTAGTTCACAAGATAATTAAAAAAATATTCTTAAAAAAAAGACAAAAGACGTTTTTTTTTGGAAAACAGGAATATATGTTGATATATAACATTTACAAGTGACTATACTATACAGTAGGACTAGTAATCATTGAAGGGGGGGCGTGATTGTAACAATAATGTCGCGAGATTTAATAATCACACTTACAACACCTCGTTCTTCGCAGCTAAGCCCCAGAAAACATGAGGCATTGAAACAATGATGGTATAATGTTGGGCCAACGTTGAAGACTATGTACCAAGATAGGTTCAATTAAATATCGTTTTTGTTGGGACGATCGATCGGTATTTGCATAATATTTGTACAATATTGGCCCAATTGCGTAGACATTTACCCAGCACCGGACATATAATATCACTTGAGTGAGCAAGTAGTTTATAACTGTTATCTTTATAAAGCAGATGAGACATGGTGTGGACTAAGATATAGGCTATTAAAACTGCCATAGCTCATACAACTCAGTACCAGTGTTGTGTGAATATCAAAAAACACGACCGCGACAACGCGACGTCTTATCTACAGAGACCTTACAATGCCGGGCCAATGTCCACGACATTGGGCCAAGAATTAACCAGCAAGTACGTAGGATTAACACATGATATAACAGTACTGTTCAAACAAAGATGACCAAAGTAATTAGACGGCAAACATCACCCTTTAACTGCGGGACACCACTATTTTTTGTATATCATTATTACAAATCATTTATTAAGCGGTTCATCCAAAAAAAATCGGTCGTTGTACATACTGAAAACAAGAAAAAAAATAAATAAAAGTAAACGAAATTATGCACAAGTTTACAAGACGTCAGGTGTCTAGCGAACTAAACTACCCTAAAATGTACAATATATACACATTGCGTCAGGTCACCAGTAAGCAGCAGGTAAGTCAAAAAATGTATTTTTTTGATTTGTCTATTTTATAATTATCGTGATTGTGTAGTTTGTCATTTGAAGCTGAAAATTGAGTCAACAATTATAGCTACAAATTAGAGAATAATATTATTGAAAACGTTAGTGTCGCGTAAGGGTTAAAGGTGTGAGGTTACATAATGAGTCAATTGGAGGCCTACGACGGCTTTATATAACCCTTTCTGTCCCCGAAATGTGATGACGGACCGAGTATAAAAATAGATACAGCACTGAGGTGCTCGTTCTATAAATTGCATAGAAATATATTTTTAAACTAATAATAGGCTAATTTATCAGCCAGCGTATGCCCGGGCTGATTCTTGTACGGATATACATGTATTATGATAATACATTTGCTTTGATATCACAGTCACCAGCAACTAAAGTGTGCCTGTTATCGCAAAACAATTCTGCCGTGCAAAGCCAAAAGGCAGTTCTGTTTACTTTACAAGTAAGCAGATACTGCCTTTTGGATTTTCAGGGTAGAATTGTGATCCGTATACCTTTAATAGCCTTGATATTTTCTATGACACAATGTGTGTTCACGCTCATTTAAACGTGTATTACAGTGGCGGCCAATTGTTGGCGGCACTGGCGCAAAATTTTACCATCATCAGGACTATTCAAAGTTTTTAAAACTAGCGTGTTCTGCACCGTAAAGCTTTAGACACAGACAATTTGTATAGGCCCATTAGCATGTGCTTATTTATGTATTATGATTAGCCAAATAGTAAGCCTACATGTAGCATACAATACGTTGTACACTGATTGGAAAATGCAATATCATACTATTGGCTGGGACATGGCATCATGCAAGATCAATAATAGGCCTGTCCCATAAAACATTATTTTCACCACTCATCTATCTGTGACCTGACCTGACAAAATGAGTCGTCAGTCGCATTTTTAAAAATTACAGTTATTAAGATATCCCGCACTTACACAAAATTACCTTTAAAAGTCACATAGAGGTTAAATATTGGTCATATTATGACCAATATTTAACCTCTATGTGACTTTTACAGTATAATGACATCTATATGACCTCCATATGACCCCTAGATATAACCTCCATATGACCTTTATATGACATCTAGGTGGGCATGGCGACCATGGAGGTACAGGGCCCACTGGACCCACTGGAGACAGCGGTCATTCTGGTGTGAAGGGCTTACCCGGAGTAGAGGGAATTCCCGGAGTATCTGGTCCTCCAGGCAACACGGGGCCAGCAGGACCACAGGGACCTCAAGGTAAAGAATAATCAGCTCACCATTCTCAGCAGGTCATCCTGGTTCAGCTGTAGGTGTAAAAGGGTGGCCTGAAGCATTTATTCATTCATTCATTCATTCATTCATTCATTCATTCATTCATTCATTCATTCATTCATTCATTCATTCATTCATTCATTTATTCATTCATTCATTCATTCATTCATTCATTTATTCATTCATTCATTCATTCATTCATTCATTCATTCATTCATTCATTCATTCATTTATTCATTCATTCATTCATTCATTCTTTCATTCATTCATTCATTCATTCGTGCCTTTATTTTTGCATTTAATACTTTTATTTATTGATTCATTGATTTTTAAATTCATGTATTTATTCATTCCTTCATTCCTTCATTCCTTCATTCCTTCATTCCTTCATTCCTTCATTCATTCATTCATTCATTCATTCATTCATTCATTCATTCATTCATTCATTCATGTATTGATTCATTGATTCAATTAATAATTCATTCATTAGTCATTTATTCATTTGTTTCATTATTCATTTGTTCCATTATTATTTACTCACCTATTCATTTGTTCACTTGTTCATTCATTCATTAACTCATACATGCCTTAATTCATGCATACATATTTACATAATACATTCATTCATTCACATAGGCCTACAAACGTGCATAAATTCAAGCATTAATTTATTTTTTCACTCACTCACTCACTCACTCACTCACTCACTCACTCACTCACTCACTCACTCACTCACTCACTCACTCACTCACTCACTCACTCACTCACTCACTCACTCACTCACTCACTCACTCACTCACTCACTCACTCACTCACTCACTCACTCACTCACTCACTCACTCACTCACTCACTAACTCACTCACTCACTCACTCACTCACTCTCTCTCTCTCTCTTACCCAAACAATCGATCAATCAATCAATCAATCAATCAATCAATCAATCAATCAATCAATCAATCAATCAATCAATCAATCAATCAATCAATCAATCAATCAATCAATCAATCAATCGATCGATCAATCAATCAATCAATCAATCAATCATTCAATCAATCAATCAATCAATCAATCAATCAATCAATCAATCAATCAATCAATCAATCAATCAATCAATCAATCAATCAATCAATCAATCAATCAATCAATCAATCAATCATTTATTCATTTAATCAATCAATCAATCAATCAATCAATCAATCAATCAATCAATCAATTAACCAATCAATCAATCAATCAATCGATCAATCAATCAATTAATCAATTAATCAACAGATCAATAAATAAATCATTCAATCAAGCAATCAATCAATCAAGCAATCAATCAAGCAGGCAAGCCAACAAACAAAAAACAAACAAACAAACAAACAAACAAACAAACAAACAAACAAACAAACAAACAAACAAACAAACAAACAAACAAATTATCGTATTATTTTTTAAAACTTAATTTAAATACATATTACAGGTGCAAATCGCACATAGTGCCTTGTAATATCGTGTTGGTTTATATGCGCCACATCTTCTGCAGATTATTATTGCTATTTGTTTAAATTGCTCAATAAATAAGCTTACTTATAAACATATTGTTTTTTCTCATAGGGGAAACTGGAATCGAGGGGATCGAAGGGTCATCCGGACCTACTGGTAACACAGGTCCAGTGGGAGGTCCAGGACCTAACGGGACCACGGGAGATCAAGGGGTGTCCGGTCCTACAGGGTCTGCGGGAGACACTGGTGATCAAGGGGTGCAAGGTGAGATATTTAACCCTTTGACCGTTTCTAATATAATCGTTTAAATATGTTTTATCAGGCGATAAAGTCAATGTTATTGTGACTGAAATGTGTGTTTAAACATCAATATTTGCAAATAGTTTATCTCTAATTACCGCCCATTTGAAGTTGTTGATCGCTGTAGCGAGACACAAACAAGTGGAAGAAAATTTAATCTGCATATAATTGCGTGGTGATCAAGGGGTGCACGGTGAGATAGCTAAAGTGTTAACCCTTTAAATATCAAAGAATTTCGTTGGGATATCCGAAGTATTAACTTGTTCTTTAATACGTAACGTGAACTCTTTAACCCTTCCAGCGCGGGGACCGACTTTAGACGTCAGATTCTGACGTCTATAGATTGTCTATAGATGAAAGAATTAAAATATTTTTAATGGCCGTATATCCATAACATTGGTAGGCCTATTCAAATGAAATGAAATGAAATGAATCGGGCTTTAGGCCACCTTTGTGCACATATAGGCTAAACTGGGCCAGGAGAACCTCCTGAGGATGGTGAGATGAGTGAGATGACACTGTCCTCCAGACACTGGATTCGAAATTCTAGCCCTGGCGGTCTGAGGCCGAGCACGCTACCTCTCGGTCACGGAGGCTCCCCACAATACTGACTTTCACACGTGGATGGGGAAAGTCAAATGCAGCGTAATGAACTAACTAAGACATTTATGATGATCATATTTCAAATTGAAAAAAAAACATTGCAAGGATCAACTTCCGGATAGGTTTTTCATTTTTTCATTGAATATGAGCTATGAGAAGCGCTATGATAAATTCATATTAGAATATTCACAATAGAATATTCTCACTTTTGATATGCTAATATAATAAAAAATAATTTAAACGGTTATAGTCATGATAAGCTCTTAAAGTATAAAGTATTTATAATGGGGAAAGATGGCATATAGCATGTATAATGTATAGTGTAGGCCTAAATATTTTATGTATACAGACGTTACAATCATTTTATTTAACCCTCTAACCGCCGGTGCCGCATATATTCGGGTTTTCATTTTTTATTAGCACATTAAGTACCACCTTTTAAACATGTTAAAGATAAAATATGACATCAATCAGCACTATTTGAAAACAGTTGACCTCCATTTTGTCAAATTTGAATAATTTTCACTCACTTAAAGTTGTGTATCGCGTCAGCGAGATACAATTTCAAGCGGGTGAAAATTCAAATTGAATAATTTGGCGGTGAAAGGGTTAATGAGAAGCTTATTATTACGCATTTATACCATCTGCAACGCTTCTTTGGTATAGTGTATTGTTTTACATCAGATATTGGTAATTCGCATATATTTTTTTATTCCGAAATCGTGTAAACAATTCCTGAAAGTAGTGTTTTCCCGTTTACATTTTGTATTCAAATCCCGTTCATTTCCATGGATAAATAACTACAATTACTTATCTAAATATGCAAGTACAATTATGTATCTGGTCAGTGTAAGTGTCAGCGTAAATACAATTATGTGTTTATATCAAATTATAAAATTTTGAGTTTAAATCAAATAATGAAATATGTATAAACATCTTTCCGGAGCTGTTTATTTTGGGTGATGTTGACGTTGTATCTGTGGTGTTTTCAGGTCCAGATGGGCCTACAGGAGACCGGGGTAATACGGGACCCTCTGGTGAGAGGGGTCCATCCATGCCGGGGGCTGACGGTGCTGAAGGCCAGCCAGGAGATACGGGCAACAGAGGACCGACGGGATCATCTGGAGAAAAGGGAGCCACTGGTATGTTTACCTCTCATAGTCCTACATTATGCACTTATTTAAATTGTAAGCTCCTTGAAATCATGCCTCGGTACCGCGACAAAAAGACCGCAATTAATTATTATAGCCACAATTTGAATCAACATTATATGCAACATATGCAAATCTACCAAATATTTTATTTATTTTATTCTCAAATTTTCTCATTTAAAAAGCAAATAAAAAGGCTGAAACGGCTAAAGATCTGATTAACCTTGTCATGTTTAACATAGTTCGGAAACTATATAATGTAATCCATAAGATATACATATCGGCAACTGATGGCAGAAAAATAAGCCACTGGTATTTGGCATGCAGTTAAGAAACCATGTACCATAAATCATGACAGATTGGCCATGTATGCTGGTTTAATGCTGGACCAGCGTCGCAGACGATGGACTAACGTTAAACCAACATTGTGTCAATGGCCCATATTTGCTGGGATAATATAATCAATATTTAACAAATAAATAGCGATTCATTAACCTAATAAATACTGCCAATAGCAATGATTACTGACAAAAATGAGCCACTGATATGTGTAATATAGTCTGGGGAAAATATAACGTAATCAACAGCAAATAGATAACGGAACTACTGGTAAAAACGTGCCACGAAAAACAATTGTTATTAAGTTTCGACCAATAATATTGTTATTTTATTTCAATTAGGCTGATCTTTTTACGATATAATAATCATTTAAAATAGTTGATTATCACATAAAATAACTTCTTTAAATCTTCATGTCACTTAATTTATAACACTTAAATATATCTTATTATTTATTACCATGCTTTTTTACACAGCCGGCCCCGATGGCACACTCGGTCCGGTTGTGGCTCGAAACTCAGAGGTACTGCGTTCGAATCCCAGCCGGGTCGGATATTTGTCATCAGAATTGTCCATATACAGTGCTCCAAATTGTCCAAAGGCCTGGAGTGTGCAGTGCTGTCCATGGTTATGTGCACTATAAAGAAGTCATTCGAACGACGTAAAGCAATTTTTACTCACTCACTTACCTTTTTTCAGGATTAAAGGGAGAGCGTGGTGATGCTGGTAATGATGGTGATCAGGGTGAGGCTGGTAATCCAGGTCTGGCTGGGGACAGAGGCTCACGTGGCGGACCAGGAGGTCCAGGGGTCAAAGGTGACGACGGGGCAGAGGGCAACGACGGAATTCCAGGTATGTCTTCAATAATGAAAATATTAATCGACAATGTTTCGCATGAGTTGAAGTTTAAACATGATAAAATATCAAGAATTTTTTTTTTTTAACTTAAACATATATGACCTTATTACCCTTCTGCTACTGAATTAAATTATTTGCTGCTGTTTTTCGTCATTTAAAGCGGGAATTGCTAACGCGATTTCCAGCTTCAAATGACGAAAAAATATATATTTTTTATAAAATAGACATCTTACAAATAAAATTATTTAATTGACTGGGCATAAACTATTTTATTTGCATTTTATTTGGTTCGAAACTTGTCTGAAAAAGTATATTGGGTGGAAGGGGGGGGGGGTAGTACGACAAGGGTTAACCCTTATGTTGCTGGAACTGTGTATCCCTTACAGCGCGGGGATCGATTTTAGTCGTCAGAATCTGACGTCTGTAGACGTCAGATTCTGACGTCTAAAGTCGATCCCCGCACTGTAAGAGTGAACATATTTCTGATGGCCGTAGACCCATAACATAGGTATTCAAATGAATTGGGAAGAGCCAACTAAGACATTTATGATGATTTAAAACAAAAAAAACCCTTTGGTCTTTATGGTTTATACAAAAATTGTCAGCGCTTTAAGGGGTATCCCTTGAAGCCTTATTTAAATACGGTATCAAACAATTTTCAGACCGAATCAAATAACACTGAAATCTACAAACTGGTTTGTAATAGATGCTCAGTTAGTCAAAGAATTACATTTCGCAGATTACCAATTTTCGTCGTCAAGAGCAGCAATTTGTGTTAGAGATTCTTGTTTCAAATGAATGAAAAATAGAAACTATTCAGCAGCATAAGTGTTAACAACCAGAAGATTGCACAAGCAGAATATAGCAGATTATTGCTATTTATTAGGAATGCGCTGTCTTTTGTCTTGCATTACCTGACAACTTTTATATAATTTTACTCATAGCTCCTGGTATTTTTAAAACCTAGTCAGCCAAACTGCCTGTTTTAAGAGTTATTGTTCTGTCACGTTTTTATCACAAGTCGCTAACATAACTATTGTTAGCTAATGTTTCACTATAAATACATCATATCATGTCTTGACTCAATGCCTGCATAATGTTGGTCCACGGTCTGCGACGCTGGCCCAACATTACGCCAACATTGAGCCACTGTCTCGTGCTTTCTTGGATAACCACTGTGTGATTTGGTGACAGGTACTCCGGGAGCGACGGGAGCTAAGGGAACAGAGGGTCCCAAGGGAGAAGTGGGAAGCAAAGGATCCCAAGGTTCTACTGGACCACAGGGAACAGACGGTTTACCCGGGAATAACGGCACAGCAGGCAGCCCAGGCGCCTCAGGCGAAGACGGTAAGCATAAAAACAACATGTAGTAGTAAATAACATAGGGCCTGATAACAATTCTGTTTGTATGCTTAAATGTGTTCGGTTCAGCCCTGACTTGGAAAATTAGATTATTTGATTCCTAGCTAAGATATTAAATCACATTGATATGGCTTTAATTACACAAGGACATTAACATATAGACTATATAATATCCTGGGCCACAATTATTTTGATAAATCTGTAGCGCATGTTTTTTTGTCAATTTCTCCTTCAATATTCAAGTCATATCCTAACATCGGTAAAAAATTCTCAAAATTATATTGAATATTTCAGAAGTTAGACTATTTAACATGTAATACAATTCTAGAATTAGTTTAATAGGCTTATAGAGGGACGTCATAATTTCAGTTTACTACATCGGTTGATAATGTACTACATTGGTTGATAATTGACGGAGAAATCAACGAAAAACATGCGCTACTGGCTAGTTGTGAAATTTTATAGATTTTTTATCACAGTTTAACTTTCTGAAACACAGACATTTACCACATATATATAGATTTGGGCAGCAAGGTTTGCATTATCGTATACGCTATGATATATCGTAGCCTTCGGATTGATCGAGATGACCATCTCGACCAATCTGAAGCATACGATATATCGTAACTTGTACGATAATGCTATCCCATGGCTCAAATGATAGGATGTGAATGGAATATGATACTGTGTCCTATACGTGGATAATAATAGGAATTTAGCTTAGGAGTCGATAGTTTAGGGTCATATTTTAAGAATTTAAACATAGAGAGCTAAAATATCATATAACCTTGTAATTTCAACACAAGAAAATAAAAATACGAAGCTTTATAATATCATATTAACGCTGTCGTAGTACTAGCTTGACTACCACCTGGTGAATGTAACAGGTACTCCTGGCACTGATGGAGACTCTGGTGAGAGAGGCATTGTGGGGGAGGATGGCGCGGATGGTCTTGACGGACTTAAGGGTCCCGCCGGAGATACTGGTCCATCTGGTACCCGAGGAAACAAAGGTAAAGTCACCTCAATATGCTGATAATGACATTCAGGGGCGGTTCCAGAATTTAAAAAAAAGGGGTAGATGGAATATAATATTTGGCCTCCTGCCAAAAAGTAGATTTAACCCTTTCGGCACAGGGACCTACTTTAGTTGTCAGAATCAGATTCTGACGTCTGAAGTCGATCACCGCACTGAAAGAATGTATAATGGCCGCAGACCCATAACACAGGTGAAGACATTTATGATGATTTCAGATGATAAAACTCTTGCTCTCAATAATTCATACAGAAATATTTCAGCATTTTAAGTGCCAAACTATAATTTGTTAGTCGAGGGTTTGTCACATTGCCCTAGTATATTTTCAGTGGCAAATACTGATTTCTTAGCAATTCTGATCTATGTTTCGGCAATTTAGTTTATGAAAAGGGGATGATTAGCCTCTGTGATTCATAATTATTTATTTGATTTTAAAGACCACACTAATTCAAAAATCCAGGGGTGCAGGGTTTGACACCCGGAGTGCCATTTTTACTGTTCTATTTCTCTGCAGGAGTTCCTGGAGGCATGAAGGAGGGACCCAAAGGAAGACGTGGACCTCAAGGAAACGATGGTGATGCAGGAGAAAGAGGAAGTAGAGGACCCTCAGGGGAAAGAGGTAGACATATAGATATCGTCCCCTTGATGTTAGAAGGTGCTAAACTGCCACTTTGCAAAGGGGCAGTTTAGCACCTACTAACATCAAGGGTATGATATAATCCCACGATTAATCGTTTACAACGCTAAATTGAGGATTTTTAATTTTCCCCACTTGAAGCTTTGTCTCGCTACCGCGACCCAAAACTTCAAGCTGGTAAAATGATATGCAAATAGTTAAAATCGAATACAAATGTGCGCCAGTGTAGCAAATCTAATTTTCATTTCTCCTTCTTATTTCTTTGTTTAAAGGACAGCCCAAAAGCATCTTCCCTAACAAGTTATCTTACCCACAAGCCCACAGGGCGATACCTTGCTGTATCCAGCCTAGCGTCCAGCTATTTTAACTAGCGAGATACCTTGAATGTTGCGCACGCTGCATCTCAAGACCGGCCAATCAAACAGCGCTTGACAGCTACCTGAGAGCACAGCTTACTTGTTTCCGTTGATATGATTAAACTCGGAATCTCACGCTGATGTCATTGTGTACCGAGCTCCCTGATGGCGGCCACTATATGATTACTGGCCGCCATGAGGGAGCTCGGTACACCTCACTGTCCAAAATGTGAGATTCCCAACTTTTCTTTATAATACATCAAGCAACGCAAACAGGTAACTGTGCTTGAGAACACAACAAGAGGTCCATTCTTAGTGACCCTTAATATAAATAAAGCTGAAACATCCAATGAGGTTTGAATCTCAGGCACACCCTCAAAATGCCCACATAGACAGATATAGTACTCGATACGGCCAGGGGCCCATCCCACGAACCATCTTAATATTAAGATCATCTTAACTTTCTCTTATTTGCATCAAAAAAGTTAAGATCATCTTAACTTTTTTAATGCAAATAAGAGAAATTTAAGATAATCTAAATTTTAAGATAGTTAGTGGGATGGGCCCCTGGCTCCTGCGGTAGTACTCGCGTGAGACTGGCCAAGGGAAGATGCCAAAAAGGCTGAAATCGACTGTAGTCGTGCTTCGCGCCTAAAGGATTGAAATGTCGCATCCGCAATAAAATATATGTATAATTATATAAGATAAATGTATAATTATACAAGATAATGTTATAATAAATAAGATACTTTCATGATTACATCAGCTAATTTGATCCAGCTCTCCTGACATCAAGATTACCACTATGATAATGGTAATGATGATGTCAGCAGAGCTAGATAACTGGCTCATAATTCTCAGCACTTTATATGTTATCATATTTTTTTCAATATACTTCAACTGAATAGATTTTATAAGTCTTGGAATATTTGTACGCACAAACATATTAAGTTCTTAGATGGTTTTGGATAAAATGTTTCCTGGGGCCAATGGCCACCAGGCATGGGGTATCTTGAATGCGACGGTATGAGCTCCGGCTTTGTCTTGGCTAGGTACATTATATAATAAATGAGAGACGTAGGGGCGGCTGTATTCTTGACTTGTAGTGGATGCAAATTACTGAAAATGGGTGAAAATACAAAAATAAATCCACCATAGATTGTTCAGACAATTGTATGAAACTTTTCTCTCTGAAACCCTTAGGTGTACGAAATTAATCACCTATTGCTGAAGTGTGCTCCCAATTTTTCATTCATTTGAAGCTGAAATTTCTAACGCGATTTCAGACTTCAGATGACGAAAAATAGTTCATTTGTGGAAAAATATACCTGTCCTAATTTGAATATTTTATCATTAGGGTTAAACTAGATCTAATAAATAATATTGTGCATTACAGGTGCCATCGGTGAATCTGGTCCACAGGGTCGGAGAGGAGCAAAGGGTGCTAAGTCGGAGGATAAGGGTTCCAGAGGACCCAAAGGGATCCGTGGGGAACCTGGCAATGCCGGCGATGACGGTGGTCCAGGCATAGATGGCGACGCAGGTCTGTATTATAACATGGACTATATGTATTACAACACGTATTGCAGTATAAATTACAAAATGCATTACATGCATCACACCATGAATTACAACATGAACTAAGACATTTATTACAACATATATTGCAGCATGTATTACAATATGTATTACAACATGCATTTAAACATGATTTATATGTATTACAACATGTATTACAACATTGCGACATGTATTACATGTATTACAACATGAATAGCTTGTATTACAACATGTATTGCACCATGTATTACAACATGGATTGCATTGCAACATGTATTACATCATGTATTACAACATGTATTACAACGTGTATTAACACGTGTATTACAACATGTATTACAACATAATTATACAATTTATTACATATATTACTACAAGTATAGGCCTACAACATGAATTGCTTGTATTTCAACATGTATTACAGCATGTATGACATGTATTACAACATGAATTACTTGTATTACAACATGTATTACAACTTGTGTTACAACATGTGTTACAACATGTATTACATGTATTACAACGTGTATTACAACATGTATTACGACATGTATTACATGTATTACAACATGAATAACTTGTATTACAACATGTATTACACCATGTATTACAGCATGTATTGCATTGCAACATGTATTACATCAATTATTACATGTATTCCAGCGTGTATTACCACGTGTATTACAAAATGTATTACGACATGTATTACATGTAATACAATATGCATTAAAACATGTACTACGTGTATTAGGACATAAATAAAAAAATATTACAAGGTAGTACTAAAGAATATATTACGACATGCATTGTAGCATATATTGCAACGTATATTCCAACATGAATTACAATATGTCTTACATATATTACAACAGACTACAACGTGAAATCCAACATGTATTACACGTATTACAACATGTATGACATCAGAAATTACAACATATATTGCATGTATTACAACATATATAGCACCTTTGTCATTAACAGATTCTGATAAAAAAGGACTTAACCTCACTCTGAGGTTAGAAAACTACGTAACACTGGAGGGTTAGAGAGTTAATATTGACTCTGTTATTTACTAATGACATCGCGTCTCGTGTTTCAGGAGATGTTGGAGCTCAAGGACCCCAAGGTCCCGATGGTGACAAAGGCTCCAGGGGAAGCCGGGGTGGAGCAGGAGGAAGGGGTCCAAACGGCAACCCCGGCAACAAAGGTACCGACGGTGATCAAGGAGATAAAGGAGGAAGAGGTGAATAACCCATGTTTATTTTATATATAATTACTATTGATAATCATAAGAGTTTGTTATTTCATTTTTATTAAATGCTTTTGATTGGATGGCTCTCATGTCAGTAACGTTTTTTTCTGCTGTTAAACATGTGTGATCATATAGTAATTATTATTTTTTTTATCAGAGCTATGTGGTATTTGCAGATCCTGGGTCTATAAAGATCACCCTTTTTGAGCGAGGATCGACTTTAGACGTCTATACACGCCAAAATCTGACGTCTAAAGTCCATCCCCGCACTTAATGGGTGAACAAGTCACTGGTTAATCCGTGTGATTTTGTGCAAATTGTGGCACTGTGCCACAATTTGCACAATATCACACGGACCTTTATTATTCCATACTGTATTTCACGCTAATCACGACTGTAGACGTTTTGATTATGTGATATTTGTCATTTTTTGGTCTCAAATATTAGACACTTATTTTTAGTGACCCGGAGGTGTGAATTACTGTCGCAGTTATTATTTTTATCCACCTTGAGGTGTGAATTACTGTCGCAGTTATTATTGTTCTTCACCTTGAGGTGTGAATTACTGTCGCGGTTATTAATTTTATTTACCTTGAGGTGTGAATTACTGTCGCAGTTATTATTTTTAGTCACCTCGAGGTGTGAATTACTGTCGCAGTTATTAATTTTATTCACCTTGAGGTGTGAATTACTGTTGCAGTTATTATTTTTCTTCACCTTGAGGTGTGAATTGCTGTCGCGGTTATTAATTTTATTTACCTTCAGGTGTGAATTGCTGTCGCACTTAATATTTTTATTCACCTTGAGGTGTGTATTACTGTCGCAGTTATTATTTTTAATCACTTTGAGGTGTGAATTGCTGTCGCAGTTATTATTTTTATTCACCTCGAGGTATGAATTACTGCCGCAGGTTATATTTTTATTCACCTTGAGGTGTGAATTGCTGTCGCGGTTATTATTTTTCTTCACCTTGAGGTGTGAATTGCTGTCGCAGTTATTATTTGTCTTCACTTCGACGTGTGAATTGCTGTCGCGGTTATTATTTTTCTTCACCTTGAGGTGTGAATTACTGTCGCAGTTATTATTTTTATCCACCTTGAGGTGTGAATTACTGTCGCAGTTATTATTTTTCTTCACCTTGAGGTGTGAATTGCTGTCGCGGTTATTATTTTTATTCACCTTGAGGTGTGAATTGCTGTTGCAGTTATTATTTTTCTTCACCTTGAGGTGTGAATTGCTGTCGCGGTTATTATTTTTATTCACCTTGAGGTGTGAATTGCTGTCGCGGTTATTATTTGTATTTACCTTGAAGTGTGAATTGCTGTCGCGGTTATTAATTTTATTTACCTTGAGGTGTGAATTGCTGTCGCAGTTATTATTTTTATTCACCTTGAGGTGGGAATTATTGTCGCAGTTATTATTTTCATTCACTTTGAGGTGTGAATTGCTGTCGCAGTTAATACATTGTACATCAAACATTAGCAATTTTCACCTACTTGAAGTTGTGGGTCGCGGCAGCGAGACACGACTTCAAGTGAGTGGAAATTCAAATAAAATAAATCAGTGAACAACTGGTTAGATCCCAACTATTATAAACCTTTGGGTTTCACAGGTGACAGAGGTGAAGCTGGGGGAATCGGTGCAGATGGGGGCAAAGGTCTCCCTGGACTCACAGGAAGGCGAGGTTCCGCAGGAAACTCAGGTCCCGCGGGAGATACGGGCAAAACGGGTGAGGTGGGCTCCCCAGGACCCTCGGGTAAGTCATGTGATGCTCAGTCAAATTTATAAATCATAGTTATAGTGGACATAATTGTAACCCTTACAACGCTGAAATATTGCAATGCAATGCAATGCAATGCAATGCAATGCAATGCAATGCAATGCAATGCAATGCAATGCAATGCAATGCAATGCAATGCAATGCAATGCAATGTAATTCAACTCATGCAATGCAATGCAATGCAATGCAATGCAATGCAATGCAATGCAATGCAATGCAATGCAATGCAATGCAATGTAATTCGACTCATGCAATGCAATGCAATGCAATGCAATGCAATGCAATGCAATGCAATGCAATGCAATGCAATGCAATGCAATGCAATGCAATTCAATGCAATCAAATGCAATCAAATGCAATGCAATGCAATGCAATGCAAAAAATAGCATGCAATGCAAATTCGTACAGAAGAGCAATAAAAGGTATAACAGTAACAGTTTTTTCAACTATATATCCAGTTGAATACTGTTCTCATCATTTTTAAATACCATACAGCAATCCAAAAGAATGAAGCTAGACTAGTTGTAGTACATGATTGCTATATCGTGATGTTTTGTCATCTTGTAGGATTTGTTGGGTTGCCGGGCGCCACTGGAGAGGCGGGTGGACCAGGAAGTACAGGGAGACGGGGTCCTAAAGGATTTGCTCCAACTGGGCCCGAGGGAGCTCGCGGGGAGACTGGACTGCAGGGACCCCCAGGAGAAAGAGGTAAACATTCACAAATAAATGGTATTTAGTGGCGAGCCTAACAATATATGGTAAAACAGGTTATGGACTTTTAATTAGATTCTTTATATATTGTATGTCTCACATATTGTATGTCAATTGTATGTCCCATATACTGTATGTCTCATATATTGTATGCCTCATATATTGTATGTCTCATATATTGTATGTCTCATATATTGTAGGTCTTATATATTGTATGTCTCATATAGTGTATGTCTCATATATTGTATATCTCATATATTGTATGTCTCATATATTGTATGTCTCATATATTGAATGTCTCATATATTATATGTGCCTATTATATTGTATATCTCATGTATTGTAGGTCTCATATACTGTGTGTATCATATATTGTATGTCTCATATATTGTATGTCTCATATATCATATGTCTCATATATTGTATGTCTCATATAGTGAATGTCTCATATATTGTATATCTCATATATTGTATGCATTATATATTGTATGTCTCATATATTGTACGTCTTATATATTGTATGTCTTATATATTTATATGTACGTTTGTATTTCTTTAGGCTTGGATGGCCACCCCGGACCATCAGGACCATCAGGACCTGCTGGAGAAGTGGGACGTAAAGGTCAGTGACCAGACTGGGGGAATCTTGGTAAGGGGGGCCACCCGAACTGGACAAATTATTTATTTCCCCTCCTGTCTACAATGTTTTACTTATTTCACATTCTGCCTCAAGCAAAATATTTATTTCACTTGCCTTGAATTTTTTTCTCTGTCTAAAAAAATGGATCTTAAACTAGACTTAGTATTGATGTGGGGGTTAAGGAGACCATCAAAGCAAGGAATTTTTTTAGGGCCAATAAATATCCATTTAAAACATGTCTTTGAGACAATTATTTATTTCATGAAATTTCACTCTTAAAATATTTTTCTCAAAAATACTATACTACGGCCTCCTATGGCGGATAAATAAATTAATTAATTGCATCATCGATTTAACTTAAAAATACTTCAAATTGATCTTATGTTTTATTGTGGTTTTAGTATTTGAAATCGATTGTATGTTAAATCTTTGATACTTTTGCATTATAAAATGGAATCTTGTCTAAATTAATATACTTTAATGTAATGTTTTGTGATTACTCATTATCGTTAGATATGTGTTATAACACTAGCTGACTAGAACAAAGTCGCTATGTGATACTTGATTTTCTGCAGATTTTTTAATATAAAATAAAATCACGGAAAATGCCATAATATGATCACTATAGGAAAATATAAAATGGATTTGTATTTATAAACATAATATATTGTTTTATTTATTAAAGGCCGGAAAGGTTCAGACGGAGAGACGGGCCCCCAGGGCTACAGGGGTGATGAAGGTGACTGTGGGAAGGAAGGTGGAAGGGGTGCTACAGGCCCCACCGGACCTAGTGGGTCTAAGGGAAATAAAGGAGAGGGGGGCTTTGTAGGACCTACGGGGCCCAGCGGTCTGCATGGTGAGTATGGACTAAAAATTAAATATAAACTAGATGCTATGTATGTACTAAATACTAAGTATGTACTGAAGCCTAAGTATGTACTAAGGATTAAGTACGCGTACTAAAGACTAAATATGTACTAATGATCAAGTATGTACTAAATACTATATATTTACAAATACTAAGCATGTACTAAAGCTAAGTATGTACTATATACTAAGTATGTACTAATGATCAAGTATATACTAAAGATTAAGTATGTACCAAAGATTAGGTGTGTACTAAACACTAAACATGTACTAAAGACCAAGTATGTACTAAATACTAAATATGTACTAAATACTAAGTATGTACTAAGGCAAAGCATGTACTATATACTAATTATGTACTATTGATCACTTATGTACTAAATACCAACTATGTACTAAAGATTATGGATGTACTAAAGATCAATTATGTACTAAAGATCAAGTATTTACTAAATACTAAGTATGTACTAAAAACTATCAATGTACTAAATACCAGATATGTACTGTATCTTAAGTAAAGCCTAAGTAAGTACTAACGAATATGTACATGTAAGTACTTAAGACTAAGTATGTACTAAAGAGAAAGTGTGTACTAGGGCTAAGTATCTACTAAAACCTAAGTATATCCTAAATACTAAGTATATTCTAAAGACTAAGTATGTATTAACAATACAGTATGCACTAAGGACTAAGTATATATTAAAGACTAAATATGTACTAAAGCCTACATATGTACTAAAGACTGAGTATGTACTAAAGACTAAGTATGTACTTAAGATCAAATATACATACTAAAGATCAAGTATACATAC
>OZ024904.1:12957932-12980432 GCA_964017125.1 Flabesymbios commensalis
TTCAATGTTGTAACTATATCGTGTTCACATTGGGAGACTGCTACAGTGTAATTTAGTGACACCTACTGATTGTTGTACTGTTACAGGCTATCCAGAGAGTGGATGTACTAAGGATAACGGGGGCTGCTCTCAGCTATGTGTTGATACATACTACAGTCACTTCTGCTCCTGTCGACCAGGATACACTCTCAAGAATCCACCTGTCAAGTGTGCAGGTATATATGAACCCTTGTGTTGCTAGAGTCCTATGCTATGTAAAACTTCCAGTCTTAACCCTTACAGCGCTTAATTATTTTTGTTTAAACTATGGAGACTGAAGGGTTTTTTCACTTTGAAATCACCATACAGGTCCTAACTATCTCTTTCCGGTTCATTTGATTATCTATTTTATGGGTCTTTGAGCATTTTAAATATTTTAACCCTTTCAGCGCGGGGGCCGTCTTTATACGTCAGAATCAGACGTCTGTAAACGTCAGATTTTGACGTATAAAGACGGTCCCCGCGCTGAAAGGGTTAAAAGAAGGCATACACCGGTGACGTCAGTCTATATTGTTAAAACAGTTGATTCGGATCTGCGATTCTACTGCTATTTTTTATACTGCCCAGGTCGGGCACAATATACAGGTTTTAAAATGGTAATAAAATTGATGGAATAGCTCGTAGAAACTGATCAGCATAAAACTCCATCTGAGAGGTGTCTACCTTTCATTTAAAAAAAATAAGTTTTTTTGTCATTTGAAGCTAGGAAATCATACACTTATGATATGACTTTAACCAGCAAATGCTATTATATTAATGAAGGGTAGATCAATATTTCAATCAATATTTACAGATCTACGTTTATACGAAATATCGTTTTTTCTTCGTAGTCGGAAATTTCAGCATCATTTCCAATGTCAATGGCATATTAAATAATAACAGAAAAATATGCAGCACTTATACTGCTAGTCATGACATTGATTAACATCATGACATTGACGTGTATAACCATTTACAACATTTTAAGATTGACTGCATAACAGTATTTAAATGCCTAATATACCTTCAACATGTTCAAACACTAAAAATGCGAAATTCAGCAAATAGTTGATGGTTATTATTGTCAGCATATCAATGATACATATATACATACAATATGGTAAATAAGATGTAGTATTTTAAATTCATGTCATATTTCTTTTCAGGGCCAGAAAAACTGACTAAAGGTAAGTTTACGGTAATTTAATAATACTTCTGATAATGACAACAAGAGTAGTTAAATGACATCAAGTACGATTAGTATACTGATCATATCATTGAATATCTTCAAAATTTCCGTATCGATGTTGATATTTTAGCTAATGGATTATGTTATGGACAGAAAACAATATTATAACATACTTGAATTATGTGTTGGTGTAATGCTGGGCCACTGTGTACGCCGCTGACCCATCATTTAATCAATAGTTCATATTTCCCATGTGCGAGGTCATTTCTGCTTGTCTGTGAGTGTATGCTACAGGTTTTATCACCTAAGTGCTTATCATGTCAATTTTCTGAATAATTGAAGATAAATTAAAAATAGATAGTACAAACTGTAATGTCGATTCATTCATTTATGCATTCATTCATTTCATTTATGCATTCATTCATTCATTCATTTCATTTATGCATTCATTCATTCATTCATTCATTCATTCGTTCACCCATCCATTCATTCATTCTTCCATTCATTCATCTTTTCATTAATTCATATAGTCATTCATTCATTCATTCATTCATTCATTCATTCATTCATTCATTCATTCATTCATTCATTCATTCATTCATTCATTCATTCATTTATCTTTGCATTCCTCCTTTCATTTATTCATTCATATATTTATCCATTCATTCATATTTTTATTTATTTATTCATTCATTAATTCATTTATTCATTCATTTGTTCGTTCATATATTCATAAATTCAGTCATGTAGGCATATTCCATCATTCATTCATTTATTTATTCATTCATTGAACATCTATTCCTCCTCCATGCATTCATTCATTTATTTATTTATTTATTCATTCGTTCCTCCATCCATCCATTGAATCATTCATTATTTTATTCATTTATCTATTCATTTATTCATTCATTCATTCATTCATTCATCTATTTATTCATCCATCCATTCATTAATTCACCCATTCATTTATTCAACCATTCATCCATTCATCCATCTATTAATACATACATTTATTATTTGATCACAGAGTGTGTCAGACAAGGTAACTTGATTCTGGTGATGGACGCGTCAGAGAAGCCCAGCCCTGAGGATTGGGAAGCCATGGTGGAGGGTGCCAGTGAGGTGATCATGGGGCTGGAGGTCTCCTCCATGGAGGTGGAGGTGGCCCTGGTATGGTACGCCAGGCTGGGCATCAAACACACCAGTCTAGGCAGGCTACATGACAGAGTAAGTTAGTCAAAGATGCTGGAGAATGGTACAAAAAGAAAAATAGCGTTTTGCTGACTCAGTCACTTCTGAAGTGATTGTCATGACCCTAAAAAAAAATAGTGACATTTGACAATTAATGTAGTTGAGAAATATTATGAAATAATTTGAGAATTAACTGAGTAATCAGGTTTCATTTTTTTTGACAATCCTCCACCGTTAGATATGTCATGGGGGGGGGGGGGTTTATAAATGATTACTGAATGAATAGAGTGAATATTGTTTTGCGTAACTTTGATTCATTAATTCCCTCATTTATTCATTTATTTATTTATTATTTATTCATTTATTTATTCATTTATTTATTTATTCATTTATTCATTTATTCATCTATTCATTTATTCATTTATTCATTTATTCATTTATTCATTTATAATGTGATTGAGTCGCCGATCTAGTTGAGGAAAAATAGTTAAAAGTATTGAGAATAAATTAGCTCCCATTTTGAAAAAATGCCGATAATTTTATTATTTCATTCATATCCTAAGAGTATCCTTTTCTATTAATTATGTCATATTTGTAAACAGGAGAAGTTGGTAGCTGAGCTACGGAGTATGTCGGTCACAGACTTAGTCCGTAACACTGGAGACGGTATACAGGCGGCGCGTAAACAGATGCCCACAGAGCGTCCAGCCCACAGACAGGAGGCGACAGATATAATACTACTGGTGACTGACGGGGTCCCTAATGATGCTGAACACACACAGGCTCAGGTGAGGTTCACACAATCAATCAATCAATCAATCAATCAATCAATCAATCAATCAATCAATCGATCAATCAATCAATCAATCAATCAATCAATCAATCAATCAATCAATCAATCAATCAATCAATCAATCAATCAATCAATCAATCAATCAATCAATCAATCAATCAATCAATCAATCAATCAATCAATCAATCAAGCAATCAATCAATCAATCAATCAATCAATCAATCAATCAATCAATCAATCAATCAATCAATCAATCAATCAATCAATCAATCAATCAATCAATCAATCAATCAATCAATCAATCAATCAATCAATCAATCAATCAATCAATCAATCAATCAATCAATCAATCAATCAATCAATCAATCAATCAATCAATCAATCAATCAATCTGTTTTAGGTAAGAATGGCTAAGGCGCACGGCGCTCACCTGATCGTGGTGGGAGTGACAGGGGGAGACCTGAGTGTAAGAAACCTCCTGAGGGACATAGCCTCTGGATCAGACAGCTTTCTTCACGTGGATCGCCATTCAGAGCTGCCTGGTATCAGCTCCAGGGTGGTCCATACTATCAACTCACAGCTACACTACACGTGCACTGATCCCGATCTACGCAGTGGTAAGATTATCATAAGGACCTTGGGCCTGTATTCTCGTACAAATTGCGATATATTGTGGGCTTCTGACTGGTCGAGATGGCATCTCGACCAATCAGAAGCCTACGATACATCCCACTAAGAAACTTACAATTTAGATTGTCTTAACTTTCGCTTATTTCCAGTGGTGAATTTCTTAATTTATTATTTACTTCTCAAATCTTATATTCATTAAACAAGTCAAGATCTAACTTTTCCAATAAAATTAAGAGAAAGTCAAGATAATCTTAATTTTGAGTGGAACCCATCTCTCACTTAAAATATAAAAATTAACCCTTAAAGCGTACATGAGCATTAAATCTCTTTATTTTTGTAATAAATTTACGGATGTTATTGTGTTTTATCCACTTGCAACATCAATATGGTGACATATTCAATTATCTCATTTGCGTTACAAAAGGTTAGATGCCTTTAACTATTGTAATAGAAATGATATATTCTGCTGATTACGACAATTGTCGTGTTTAACCTATTTTATTAACCGTTTAAATTATGTTATTGGTAATGAAACTACTGTTTAAATATCAATATTTCATAATGTTTGATCTCAAATTAATGAGTAATGAGTATTTTTAACCACTTGAGGTTGTGGATCGCGATAGCGAGACACAACCTCAAGTGGTTAAAAATTTAAATAAATTACCTTAGCAGGATAAGGGTTAATAGTGGGAAGTAATGGCGATGGATCTCATCTCGCAGAAAATTTTAAGGCTCTGTGAAGTGATTTCAGTTTATCAATATAAGTGAAGTATATATCACAATGAACTATCTCCTAACATAGCAGATTATTTTAGTCCACTAATTATCAGTTATTTTCAAAAATAAAAACTGGCAACGTGAACATTTTCTGGGCTGGGCGGATCTCACAACTCATGACTTCACACACAAAAAACGCCCATTATTGAATCTGAATTAACATTGAAACGGGTATATGTTTCATGTTTCTTGTATGTGTACGTGAGCTGAACTAGATTTCTATTCATTTCAATGTGCCCGCATCGACAGGGTGAACAAGGGGCGAGTGAATGCTAGACGCTGGCCGAGAGCGGTCGCGGTGATCGCCATCAATTCTAGTGCTGCACCTGCATTCAGGCAGCGTTGGACCGGCGTTCCGTGTTGACTTTTGTCAATTTTATAAAATCACACAGTACACATCAGCTACATGTACATGTACTATAACCAGCCAAGCATGTCGCCAACTTGGGACGTCACGAATTAGCTCCGCCCCCTACTTTTTCCACTTGGAAAATCGTTCCCAGTGGTTTAAAAATGAGAGCTGAGCACTCTAGTATTTAAAAAGTCATCTAAAATAGTATGAAATATGACATTGTGCAGAGTAGGTCTGAGGACTACATATGGGCCTTTAACGATGCTTTTAATTCTTACGCCCATATATGTTTTTAAACAAATTTTAAACCATGTAAAATACTTCTCTTTTATTTCAGATGGTTTGTCTTGTCAGTTTGTACCTCTGGTGGGCAGAGTGTGTTTCTGTATAGATGACAACACCTACAAGTCCATGAATGGAACGGAGTGCTCCAGTAAGTATGGAGGTCAACCGGAGTCTATAACTATTGACCCTTTCAACACGGCGACCGCTTTAAGCCATTAAAGCGCTGGATTATGTTTGTCCAATCCATGGAGACCAAAGGGTTTATTTCAATTTGAAATGATCATAAATGTCTTAGTTAGCTCTTTCTGATTCATTTGAATACCTATGTTATGGGTCTACGGTCACTACAAATATTTTTAGTCTTACAGTATACGAGGATCGACATTAGACGCCAGAATCTGACGTCTAGTGACGTCAGATTTTGACTACTAAAGTTGATCCCCGCGCTGTAAGGGTTAAACATCACAGTCTAACGTCTGTAGACGTCAGACGGCAAAAATCGATCCCCGAACTGAAATAGCTAAATATTCAATATGGTTGTTGATCGATAACAGGTATTCGAATGAAACGGGAAGAGTTTAAAACATTAATGACGATCTCAAATTGAGAACGCCCTTTGGTGCCCATGGTCTATACCAAAATACATCAGCGTTGTAATATTGATAATATATTAACTGGCTGTTATTTTAATAAAGAAAATAAGATGAGTTTTAATTTACATTCGTGGAAATGACAACGAAGTTTACATTAGATCATATCAAAATAATATATTCAGCACGCATTTTGGTCGTAAAACCGGTTATTAAAGCCGAGCAGATCAGATAGGACATCTTAACTCTTTAATCTATCTCATTTAAATTTTCAACCACTTGACGTTCACTCTCTCTGAACTGACCAACAAGTTGGTGACCAACGTGTTTAAATATTCAAAATGGCTTATTACTGGTGATTTTCAGAGTACAATGTACTATTACTATTACTTAATAAAACTTTTTCATTGAATTATATACTCTCTTGAGAACTGTGCAAATTAACATTGAAATTCTTCTAAATTTATTTATTTGAGACACCATCGAGCCTCAATCTATGGCAATCACTTCCGTTTCAAGAAGATCTGATGTCATGAGATATTGAATTAATATAAAGAGCTGTTTCCAAGTATTACCCAATTCAACCCTTTCAGGGGATCGACTTTAGACGCCAGATTCTGACGTCCATAGACGTCAGAATCTGACGTTTAAAGTTGACCCCAACACCAAAAAAATTAAAATATGTATAATGGCCGTAGACCCATTATAACATAAGAACTCAAATGAAGCAGAAATACCTAACTAAGACGTTTATGATGATTTCAAATTGAAAAAAAACATCTGGTCTTTAAGTATATAGTGCTTTAAATTTTAAATAACAACGAAGTGACGGCGATGATCACCTGATCTCATCATGTGACAGGCTGAGCCTCTATGTCATCGGTCAGTGGTAGAATATATTTCTCATATGTTTTTTTTAATATTGTGTTTCTAGATAAAAATGAGTGCCATGAAAACAATGGTGACTGTGAGCATCATTGTGTGGACACGGACGGAAGCTACCGCTGCTCATGCTGGGAAGGATATGCCCTGGCCAACGACGGTCATAAGTGTGAACTCATTGGTGAGTAGTAGTAGTAAAATGGTTTATTTTTTTGTCACATGTCATAAAACATAGCATACAAAACATATATGACATTGAGCCGGTGTTCGGCTAAATATGAGACACATACTACATTACTATGTGAAAGACTTTCTTCTATTATACATAGTAAAAACAAGCTTGGTGAGTGTAACATGTTTACCAAATAGATATAATTTAAAGGTAGAGATAATTTCACCTACACCTGACTTGATGTGGTTTAAAAAATTAAAGAAAATTACCACGTATTGGCAAACCAGTTTCATGGAAATTTTCGTTCTAAAACCCTCAGTTGTAGGAAAATTAAGTCTGTTTTCGGGGATGTAAAATCTTGCTTTAATGCATCGTGGTGGCTTAAAGGGTTAAAGCAAGTTTCAAACGACATAACGCCGTAAAATGCTACTGAATCTGGAAATTGCGTCAGCAATTCCAGCTTCAAATTAATGAAAAATAGAAGCATACGATTCAGGAGGATAATGGTTTTACCCCTGAAAGCGCTGAAATATTTCTGTAGTAACCATGGATACCAAAGGGTTTTTCAATGCAAAATCAGCATAAATGTATTAGTTAGGTCTTTCCGCTTCATTTGAATACTATGTTATTATATGGGTCTACGGCCATTATAAATATTCTAATTATTTCAGTGCGTGGTCAGAATCTGACGCATACAGACGTCAGACTCTGACCTATAAAGATGGTTCTCGCGCTTAAAGGGTTAAATTCCCAATTTCTACACATTTTTCTGTGTTACAGATCTGCCCACCTCTGAGGAGATAGAGAAAGCAGAACAGAAGTGGAAGACGACAAATGTGGCATATATCTTCTCTATAGTTATGTTCGCCTTGAACATGTGTCTGGTACTGGTCATAGGTGCCATTTGCTTCAGGAATTCACTTAAAAACAACCATAAAGGAACAATGGCTCGCGCATAATCACATATCCTAAATGTCATTTTCAATGTCCTATTTTGTACAATTCATTGCAAACAAATTGTAGAGTGGGTTTCAAAGATATATCATTGTTGTATTTTATGCTGCATGACTTATTCAAAATGACTGGAAAATGTTTTTTGAAGTATATAGTTAATGTTTATAATCTGAAGAATCACAACAACACGTGGTTGTTGATAAAGTATGAAGGAGTTTCACCTTAGTGCAATAACCTTACTAACCCACGCCTGGCGTTTAGCATTAGTACAGCTGAAAGTCAATTATCAAATGGTGCCATTAAATCATGCTATCCTATGTATCACTGGGAGCAAACACTGGGTGTTTAACAAATACTGGTTTAATGTTGGGCCACCGTTTGCGACGCTGGCCCAGCATTAAATCAGCATTTGTTCAACGTCCATTGTCTGCTGATGTATATATTATGAGTAGCTTACTTATTATAGCCGCTGTACATATTTATGCTTATACGGATATAGAAAGTATCATTGTCCAATAGAAATAACGATCAATGATATCTCATTAAACTTGAGACGTTGAACCAATGTTAGCCCAGCGTCTTGAATGCAAGACCAATGTCGATGATGCAACACCACCATTGGTTCAACTTTGTCTGTCTGATGAAACCTTCTTCATCTGAAAATAGATGCACATGGAAATGGCTATAACTTGAAGACACGTCATGGCGTATATATCAGGTGAATTGTATAAATTCAAACTTAGAATATAACCATTTAATTGTGTTTTAATAGCGCGTCTGTATCTCTGAGCTCGTATTCTCCTACAAGTTACGATATAACGTAGACATCGGATTTGGCGGGATAGCCATCTTGACCAATCAGATGCCTACAATACAGCGTAGTTTTTAGTAGAATAAGGACATACAGACATATGCTGTGACTTTGCAGTCACTTTTTTGACATTCCAAGTTGTTGTGTCCTGCCACCGTGACATAATACCAAGTAACATTTTGTTTTTATAATTTGTTGCTCTAAAGATTAAAAAGATTTCTTTCGTTTTCATTTGGAATTTAACGTATTATTTTGTAACACGCACATGTATAACATGTTTAACAGAGTACAAATCGTACTATTATAGTAGCATAACTGTTGTATGTTTTACTACAACGTTTTTCTTGTATGAGCGTTTTGTGACATTATATTTATAAAAGTAATAAAGAAAAAGGCCATTATGCTCATCCTTATAGTTTTGAATCACGTCATCTACTCCCTATTATAGTTTAACGCCACGCCTGTAAACAGTAGACGTTATTCCGATGTTTGTTTAATGTTGAACCAGCGTCGCAGACACTAGTCCAACATTGAAACAACATTTGTTCAATGGTTAGTCTTCCACCTAGATTGTTATATATGATCTGCATGTATATAATTTATTTTAATTTTATACGAAATGTAATTGTCACAATTCAATGGCAGTACAACTGTGAATTAATAGCCACTTTGAAACAAGTAGTTGAACTATTTTATATTGTCAACTAGATATATGTAGAAAACATAGAATGAATAAAATATGTATACAGATGCACATTTTAAAAGGAAACGTTTGCAAAATAGTTATTATATATTCATATCCCTATTATGTTTAATAAAATACATTTCCTGTTATTTGTTTGTTGGAGCTGTTCTGATGTGATTTCTTTATTAACCCTTTAGCGTCTTTAATCCGTTTTATTTTCCGATCAAATCACAGTAATTGGGAATGATAAACATAAAAATTTGCAACTATTTGGTCTCAAATTAATCAAATATTTTTCACCAACTTGAACTTGTGAGTCGCGGTAGCGAGAAACAACTTCAAGTGGGTGAAAACTTAAATAAGAAAACTTTCCCGATTTTAACATTTATTAAATCATCATGTCGCCACAAATTATCTGTTTGAGTTCTCAGGATTTTAGAAGGAATATTTTCTATAAAACTGATCTAAAATTATAATGTCAATTTAATTTAATTTATTTTATTTAATGTACTTAAGTCATCTTAATCCACTGTACAAATCGACAATTACGATGGCATCAGAATTGCCATGGTAAATTCAAACTTGAAGGGGTTAAACTTCAAAGTTTATTTTGATAACTTTTAGTGTAAAATATCGTTTTTGATTGGAACTCGAAAATGTTTAACTAAACTAAAAAATAGCATTGTCAATTATTACACCCACGTCAATGTTTGGAATCCGTTCGGCCGGCGATTCCCCTGTAACTATCCCTGCAAAATAAGCATAAGTAGTTTCAAACACACACGTAATTTGGGGATTTAAGTGCCTTAAACAACATAGTTGAAGATCGGATAAGCGGTCGCTCATATATGTATAAATGAATGAATGAATCAATAAATGAATACATTGATGAATGAATAAATGCATAAATGAATGAATGAATGAATGAATGAATGAATGAATGAATGAATGAATGAATGAATGAATGAATGAATGAATGAATGAATGAATGAATGAATGAATGAATGAATGGATGAATGAATGAATGGATGAATAAATGGATGAATGAATGAATGAATGAATATGAATGAATGGATGATTAAATGCATAAATACATGAATGAATGAATGAATGAATGAATGAATGAATGAATGAATGAATGAATGAATGAATGAATGAATAAATGAATAAATGAATGAATGATTGAATGTATGAATGAATGAATGAATGAATGAAAGAATGAATGAATGAATGAATGAATGAATAAATGAATGAATGAATATGAATGAATGAATGAGTGAGTGAGTGAGTGAGTGAGTGAGTGAGTGAGTGAGTGAGTGAGTGAGTGAGTGAGTGAGTGAGTGAGTGAGTGAGTGAGTGAGTGAGTGAGTGAGTGAGTGAGTGAGTGAGTGAGTGAGTGAGTGAGTGAGTGAGTGAGTGAGTGAGTGAGTGAGTGAGTGAGTGAGTGAGTGAGTGAGTGAGTGAGTGAGTGAGTGAGTGAGTGAGTGAGTGAGTGAGTGAGTGAGTGAGTGAGTGAGTGAGTGAGTGAGTGAGTGAGTGAGTGAGTGAGTGAGTGAGTGAGTGAGTGAGTGAGTGAGTGAGTGAGTGAGTGAGTGAGTGAGTGAGTGAGTGAGTGAGTGAGTGAGTGAGTGAGTGAGTGAGTGAGTGAGTGAGTGAGTGAGTGAGTGAGTGAGTGAGTGAGTGAGTGAGTGAGTGAGTGAGTGAGTGAGTGAGTGAGTGAGTGAGTGAGTGAGTGAGTGAGTGAGTGAGTGAGTGAATGAATGAATGAATAATGAATGAATGAAGATATTTTCAAAATTGTTCACAAAATCAGTCAGTAGATTTATCAAGTGAAACAAGATAAACGAATGAAAGCTGTAGAATCGGTTAGCCTGAAAATGTTCTGCTTGCCAGCAAGCAAAAAACGCTGAAGCAATGCTGGTTTAATGTTGGAGGATGGACCAATGTTAAACCAAGTTGGTTCAACATTATGTGTTCTTAGTTATCCAGATACTGTGATAGGCCTTGCCCCACAGGGGTTATCCTACAGAAACATATCTACTGTGGAAGGCCATAACCTACATAAAAATGAAACATAGCTGTTTGATAGGCCATAACCTACATAAATATAAACATATCTATTGTGATAGGCCATAACCTACATAAAATAGAGCATAGCTGCTGTGATGAAACCTACCCCACATAAATAAACAAACATATCTACTGTGATAGGCCATACCCCACAGAAAACATAGACATATCTACTGTAATAGGCCCTACCCCACAGAAAACACAAACTTATCTACTGTAATAGACCCTACCCCACAGAAAACAGAAACATATCTACTGTGATAGGCCCTACCCCACAGAAACATATCTACTGTAATAGGCCCTACCCCACAGAAACATATCTACTGTAATAGACCTTACCCCATAAAAAAAAGAAACATATCTACTGTGATAGCCCCTACCCTACAGAAAACAGAAACATATCTACTGTGATAGGCCCTACTCCCAAGATAACAGAAACATATCTACTGTAATAGGCCCTACCCCACAGAAAACATGAACATATCTACTGTGATAGGCCCTACCCCCAAGGTAACAGAAACATATCTACTGTAATAGGCCCTACCCCACAGAAAACATGAACATATCTACTGTGATAGGCCCTACCCCCAAGGTAACAGAAACATATCTACTGTAATAGGCCCTACCCCACAGAAAACATAAACATATCTACTGTGATAGGCCCTACTCCCAAGGTAACAGAAACATATCTACTGTAATAGGCCCTACCCCACAGAAAACATAAACATATCTACTGTGATAGGCCCTACCCCATAGAAAACACAAACATATCTACTGTGATAGGCCCTACCCCACAGAAAACAGAACCATATCTACTGTGATAGGCCCTACTCCCAAGGTAACAGAAACATATCTACTGTAATAGGCCCTAACCAACAGAAAACACAAACGTATCTACTGTAATAGGCCCTACCCAACAGAAAACATAAACATATCTACTGTGATAGGCCCTACCCCCAAGGTAACAGAAACATATCTACTGTAATAGGCCCTACCCCACAGAAAACATGAACATATCTACTGTGATAGGCCCTACCCCCAAGGTAACAGAAACATATCTACTGTAATAGGCCCTACCCCACAGAAAACATGAACATATCTACTGTGATAGGCCCTACCCCCAAGGTAACAGAAACAAATCTACTGTAATAGGCCCTACCCCACAGAAAACATAAACATATCTACTGTGATAGGCCCTACCCCCAAGGTAACAGAAACATATCTACTGTAATAGGCCCTACCCCACAGAAAACATAAACATATCTACTGTGATAGCCCCTACCCCACAGAAAACACAAACATATCTACTGTGATAGGCCCTACCCAACAGAAAACACAAACGTATCTACTGTAATAGGCCCTACCCAACAGAAAACATAAACATATCCACTGTAATAGGTCCTACCCCACAGAAACATATCTACTGTGATAGGCCCTACCCCACAGAAAACAGAAACATATTTACTGTCCTAGGCCCTACCCCCAAGGTAACAGAAACATATCTACTGTAATAGGCCCTAACCAACAGAAAACACAAACGTATCTACTGTAATAGGCCCTACCCAACAGAAAACATAAACATATCCACTGTAATAGGTCCTACCCCACAGAAACATATCTACTGTGATAGGCCCTACCCCACAGAAAACAGAAACATATTTACTGTCCTAGGCCCTACCCCACAGAACCATATCTACTGTGATAGGCCCCACCCAACAGAAAAAAGGAACATATCTCTTGTCATAGTCCCTACCCGACAGAAAACATGAACATATCTACTGTAATAGGCCCTACCCCACAGAAACATATCTACTGTAATTGGCCCTACCCCACAGAACCATATCTACTGTGATAGGCCCTACCCCACAGAAACATATCTACTGTAATAGACCCTACCCATAAAAAAAGAAACATATCTACTGTGATAGGCCCTACCCCACAGAAACATATCTACTGTAATAGACCCTACCCATAAAAAAAGAAACATATCTACTGTGATAGGCCCTACCCACAGAAAACAGACACGTATCTACTGTCATAGGCCTTACACCACGGAAAAATATCTACTGTAATAGGCCCTACCCCACAGAAAACAGAAACATATCCACTGTGATATACCTTACTCGACAGAAAAAAGAACCATGTCTACGCGAATAGGCCCTACCTCAGAGAAAACACAAACATGTCCATTGTGATAGGCCCTACCCCACAGAAAACAGAAACTTATCTACTGTGATATACCTTACCCGATAGAAAAAAGAAACATGTCTACTGCGAATAGGCCCTACTCATATCTCCTGTGATACCCCACAGAAAACAGAACCATATCTATTGTGATAGGCCTTACCCCACACAAACATATCTACTGTGATAGGCTCTATCTCACAAACAAAAACAGAACATATCTAGTTATTTGTGTAAGTCGTTTATTTACATTACAAAAGGTAGCAAAACGTTATTTACATTGTTCACTACAGTGAACCATTTATCATAATTATACTGCGACAAATCATGAAATCCCCAGCAAACACATGAGGTGGAGTCAAGTTGTTTTAATGTTGGCCCAGCATCGTAGACGATGGACCAACATTAAAACATCATTGAATGAAACGCCTCGTGCTTGATGTGAGGTGCCACAGACGGGCTTCACTTCTAAATCATCATTATGGAGTATAATTATTGAAAAATATTGAGGTTACTCACAGAAATAATCTTCATAGGCTTTTAACCCTTTAACCGCCAAATTATTCAAGCTAAATTTGACCCACTTGAAGTTGTGTCTCGCTGACGCGATCCACAACTTCAAGTGAGTGAAAATTATTCAGATTTGACAAAATGGAGGTCAAATGTTTTCAAATATTGCTGATTGATGTCACATTTTATCGCTCACATGTTTAAAAGATGGTACTTAATGTGTTAATAAAAAATAAAAAAAACCGAATATATGCGGTACCAGCGGTTAAAGGGTTTAAAGGCTAATCACGACAAAAGCCATTTTAGATTTTTTTAATTATTCTTCAAGCACGACAATGTAAAGGATAAATGAGCACGTTAACCCACTTGAAGTTTTGGGTCGCGGCAGCGAGACACAACTTCAAGTGGGTAGGAATTTAAATTAGGTTAATTAGCGCTTTAAGGGTTAATAATAGTCTGATATTGTGATTAATTAAACTGTTTGAAAAAAAACGGTGCAGAATAAAATTTAACTGAGTCATTTTAATTTAATAGCGCGTAATTTATAAAGATTATTTTCAGTCTAAAATTATACACTTCCGAAGCTTTATTCGTACAGGATGAAGTCGGCTTACTTTTCGTAAGCCCAGAAAATTATTGCGAACTAGATCATCTGCGTATCTTTAACAATTAACTTCTATATTCAAAGTAATATATTCAAATAAACTACTTCAAAATCCTGTTGCATATTGTTAGCAATCTCAATATACTATTCTCTATATTACTTCAACTATGTACTACATTGCCGCTATAATTAAATGCAACATTAAAAATGAACATAATTTAAAGCTTATATATGCTAATATGCCTGTGTTAGAAAAATGATACATAAAAGATTCGTATTTACAGTGATCTATGTATTGCACATGTTACAAAACAAAATATGACACGAGTTACAAAACAAATTATGGCGTGATTTAGCTCATGAAGTCACATTTGATTAAATTACATAACGTCGTCTCTTCTAGTTTGCCTGATAGGCTAAGCAGATCTTGAGACACTAGGTAAATTATAATTAGAAGAGGTAAATAGAGATATGATAATCAAGTTTGCTACTGTTTGAAATGAAACAATGTTTTTTTAAATCTGAAAAATATGCTTATTTATATATGTGTGAACGCCTATATTTCCATGAGTGTCTAAATACTCAATAAATAAATTGTCCTTTTAGATATGAAAGGGTGTATCTGCCACTTTGTAAAGTGGCAGATACACCCTTTCATATGTAAGTGGCCGATATTACATTTGATACAGTATCTCATTCTCTTCATTTCATTGTATATAATGGTTCAAATTCACTATATTTCATCAATGTTTGAAGATCTCTGGTATGTCCCTGTGACTCGTTAAACCAGTAAACGTTACTGTGGATTTTAATCGGTTGAACAACATTAGTTGATGTGAAAAGTAAAAAGGCAGTATCTGTTCACCTTACAAGTGAGCAGATACCGCCTTTTGCCTTTAGAGCAGATTAGTGATGTGTTTATTCTATAAACATGTCAATCCAGCTGTCAGTTTTGCCAGATATACTGGACAGTCGCGTTCTACTTTTAAAAACAGTTAAAAGTTCTTTAATCAAACGATTGTCTTTCTTTTCACTTCTGTGATCTAGCACCCAGAGCAGACTAAGCCCGCCCAGCACCACTACGTTCAGTACTCCCAGTGTACTGAATACTAATGTACGCCAGTTCGTTTTCTTGTCTTCTTGTTTATCTTCATGTGCTGATGCATGAGTGTCATTGATACCAACTAGGTTTGTCACTGCAAAAAAAAAACAATAGTTTAATTCGATAAAAAGTACACATAAGCAATGATAAGATATGCATAAATTACATACGCTCAACATGCGTTAAACCAATGTTGGTTTAATGTTGGGCCAGCGTCGTAGACGGTGGACCAACATTAACCCAACATTGGGTAGCATGATCGTGTTTGCTGGACCAGTATTCTCAAAGCGGCTGACCTAGATCTCATGCATATGATTGGCCGAGATAAACAGCTTGACCAATCACATGCATACAATCTGGGTCAATCAATTTGAGAATACATGAATATGTCAGGAGAGGGTGATTGATAGTGAACTATCAGATTACATTAACATTATTTTACATAAAATATACTCTTTTCTTTATGTTTTCAATGTACTTCCATAATTCGGATAACATGGATGATGAAAATTAGTTTTGTATGCACTTTGATGTCACAGATGAATTTGAACGAGCATAGTATTTTTGTATGTATTCTAATGTAAGCTGGAAAACTGAAATCACTGAATAATTTTAACTCTTTAAGTGCTTCATTACCACTTAACATTTTCCTTTCATTTGAAGTTGGCATTGCTCACGCAATTGCCAACTTCAAATGAAAGGAAAATACCTCCTCACTTAAAAATTAAACCTGCTAAATTTCACAATGGGGGCTTTACTCAAGATTTATACATGCATATTTGTTCAATTTCTGTCAAATTTTAGTTGTGGAAAAACAGTATGAATGCGCTTAAAAGCGTCGCCCGCACTCAAAGGGTTAAGGAAATACAATTCATCTGATAAATAGCTCATAAATTCTAAAGTACCAGCACATAATCATCATATTAGACAGATTGTATGTTGGTCACCTCATTATTTAATCTGATGTCACCATGCTAATAAGATTAATGGGGTGTTTTTCCCACTGTCAAAGATGCTAATAAATAAATGTTAAAACGGGTCATTTGCCCTGATATGTGCATGCTTCCAATATACCATTATACATGTCATTCTTGGTGATGTCATCACAATACAGGGTTTTTAAACGGATACAAAACTCATTGCAAGGTGATTTAGATAACTGACCTTCACATGAGCGTTTGTCATTGGCCAGTGTATATCCGTGCAGACATGCGCACTCGTGACTTCCGTATGTATCTTCGCACACCTGTTGGCATCCGCCGTTCTGGTGCATGCACTCATTGACGTCTACAATCAAACAGAGAGCATATAGGAATGCCTAACCCTAAGAACACTGATATCGACTACAGTAGACATTCTGTGTTTTTACTAACACCTGTATAATCAGTTGTTAAAAATATTATATGCTAGCAATCGTGAAACACTGCTATGTGTTGGGTCTTAAATTTCAGTGTTTCAGGAGGTTATTCTCAAAAATCAAACCACGGTCATCATCACCTTTAAGCCACCCACACCTTTATGTGAAAATATTTAAGATTACACAGGTGCTTATCACTGCATCATGCTACATAAACTCACAAACGAGAACACGGGGCTACAGAAATTCTAATCCTAAAGCGTTAGATTGAATAACTTAAATTTTCGTCCACTTGAGATTTTGTCTCTCATAAGTCCACGAACGAGAACGCGACGATATTGGTTGAATATGTTTAGACATGTTACCACTTCAAGCATGAATTCACAACTGAAATCTTAACCTTTATCCTGCTGAGTTAATTCATTTAAATTTTCAACCATTCCACGCTACCACGACCCACAACGTCAAGAGGGTGAAAATTACTTATATTCGTTTAATTTGAAACCAAACATTTGCAAATCTTGACGTTTAAACACACATTTCATTCCTACCAACAGAAATGTATTCGACTAATAAAACTGAATAAAAACGTCATATTTCAAAATTTATAAGCTATAGATGCAGTCTTAAATGAGTAAAAATATTGAAATTTAAAATATATAAACCATTTCGATCAGAATACATTTCCTCATCAATAATGTATATATTTGATACATAATAAAAGTGTATGTGAAAACGTACATAGTGATTACACAGTCAATGATATTGTCTCTAGACCATCGTTATGCTAATGCAACACTACATTACATATTCGCAGACAGAAAGCAATCACTGCCTTTTAGCTTTGCATGACGTAGTATCGTTTAGACTTACTTGAGCATGTAGATGCGTTCAAAGGTGTAACGATCGACCCGGCTCTGCAGAAGCAAATATGTCCAATGGTAGGAATATCCCTGCATGATATACCATCTACCAAATAGAAAACAATATGAGATTATGTTTATTAGACTAAGGATATCAATACAGAACTAACCCGTACCTTGTTATTTGATGTCATCTGACTTTGATATTTACTTTGATTGCAAAAGATCTTCCTCGCATCTAGCTTGCTAAATACGATACATATTACATACAGACGTTATTATTGCAAAAAGATGTCATTAGCATATTGAGTTCATTTAGTAGGCCACTACTGGATACGCCATATTTCGTGGATACGCAATATTTCGACCCTGCTATTTATAAAATTAATGGCATTGCAATCACATAAAAATAATGACATTTTGTAAGCATAATTGTAATCGTCCAAGTTCCTAGCTGTTTCGTAACATGGAATGCGCTGTGTAATATTATTTATTTTACTTTTTACTCCCTCGTTAACGCGGCCCACAAGTTCGAGTTAATACACATGTACAATTTAAATAAAAACACATGCTAATCTAGTCAATTTAAATGTTCATTTCTCATCAAGCTTGGTCTATTCTTGTTCCAACGTCGTAGACGCTGGGCAACGTATACACTAGCTAGATAAAGATAACAAAATATAGATCCTTACCAAGACTGGACATCTTGTCACATTTGACACCAAAGTTGTCAACCAGTTGATGTTGAATCACTGTGCCCTCCAAGTCTAAGTGAGTCTCTGTGAGGATGAGGTGATCCGGTGAGGCGAGCTCCGTGAGGAATTCGTGCCTCATCTCATCCCCCACAGCCACCACCATCAGGGTGGCGTTCTTCCTCTTGATGTAGTTAGCCTCCACCAAGGCTCCCTGTAGGTCCTCGGGCTCCTGATCAGTCAACAGTACCACCACTGCTGGGGTACCCCTCCTAGCACCATTCTCACGGGACAGTACCTAATTATAAACATATGTTTTTAAAAATGTTCTACTTAAGTTCATACGCTTTTATTTTTGCTACTATCTACAATAATATATACTGTAGTTATTTTATGCCTGTTTTTGGCGCGGGAAACATATATATTATGTATATCATTTGTTATACTTGCATATTATACATAGCGGTATATAGATATATAGGCCTAGTTGTTGATTAGCTTGTAGAGGTTGTTTTTAGTACAGAATGACCGATCTCCACGTACTATGTTAAAATATTGTGTAGGCCTTAGAAACTTAATACGTAGATCTAGTATCACCGCGGTGTACATGTATCATATGTATGTAATATTATACTGATATAGTGTTAATTTTTTGGTATCGGTATTAAACATATTGGTCAAAAGCTAAATAAAATAAAAATAGCCCTATTAATTCTGACCTATTCAATTTTAATTCTCATTTAATTAAAAATCAGTCTTGCTTGTGAAATAAGTCGCAACGCAATCACGATTTAACAGATTTAAGACATGTGCAGTATTGTACGTTGGTCCAACATTGTACAAATATTATGCAAATATTTAGTGTTTATTGGTTTCATTAGATGAATCTGTACCTTTTTGCCTGCGTTGTGCAGACCGTGTTCCATGTTACTGTCAAGTGACGTCTGTCTGATTCCATCCAAGTGATTATACAGAGATTCCACGATGAAGAACTCGTGCAGGTAGACGGCGGTGGACTCCCTGCTGTAGTGGACGATGGACACGTGGACTCCGCGCTCTCCGATGTGATCCTCTAGCTCAGAGATACTACGTCTGATAAACTGTAACATCCTCAGCCAGTTTTTGACAGAGCGGCCGTTCTTATTGGAGGAATCGATCACGAACACAATGTCTGCCTGCTTGTGACACCCTGTAAGGCGATAATACAAGCATGGTTGCAGTGCCTACGCCGGATCTGCCTCTAATTACAATGGCATTCAGTTTCTTCACAATGTATACTAGAGCCGGATTTACATTAATCGTTGTAAATAAATTTCGCAAATTTTCGGTCAATTATCAACCAATTTCCATGACATTTTACAAACACTAGTTTTTTTCGGCATCTACACTGAAAATGGTATAAAAAATATTACACCGTTTAAAGGGTAGATCATTCGACATGAAGTAAATAACTAAGTATGGCGCCCCTCTATCAACCTAATTATTTCAAATTAATAGAAAATAATCAATGAGTAATGCAAGACTCAAAGAATTAATAGTTTAATCACTGTATGGTAGCATGGTAAGGATTGGTATCGATCTTGTGAATAAAAAGAAATATACTTACTGTTTCGGACCTGTTCATCTACAAAAAACAAAAAAAAAACATCTGTATTTATATAAATAAATAAAAACCTTATTATATGAAATTTTTAACAATGGTAATATGTGTAGTATTATATATGTATATCAATTTATGGAAAGACTGACTATATATGTCTAATGTATAAGTATAATGACTTATATAGCGCCAGTATATCTCAATAATATTGAGACTCAATAGAGCTGTGGGCTAAAATCAGTATTCTTCGGGGAGGCCTATACTCGGAAAACGAGTTCCTCAATATGGCGGTCGGTGGATTCTCAGATTAAGGTGGTAGATCGAATGTAAAAAGGTGTGTTTATGTTTTTTCCGAAAGGTAGTGACTGATTTTGATTCACGTATTTCAATAGGCAATTTATTCCACAAGCGCGGTGCAGCAACCACGAACGATGAATAGCCGTAATTTATATTTGACCGTGGTCCAGGATGTAATAACTTCATAGTTTCGGATCTCAGTGATTTCCTTGCGATTCTCGAAATGCAATAACATTACTGAGATATGAGGGATTGCCCATGGATATACAATTCAATATAACCCGAATAATTTAATGTTTTATTAGGTTATATTCACTATAATTCAACTAGTTACTCGGATAGAATATAATTAAGTAAGTGGCCATTGCATGACGAATTTGACAAAATTTTGTTGCGTCAACTAGAAAAAGCAAAATCGTTGATTACCTGAGCAGGTTTCTGTGGTGGGGTCAATCACGTAGCCTGGTTTACATGCACAGTAATAGCTGTTATACGTGTCCACACACAGCTGCAGACAGCCACCGTTATCAGTCTGACACTCATCAACACCCGGACCTGAAATATATAAATATAACACATCAGTTCAAACATAGTAGGTACACGTTGTCATACAGCCCTTGTGCTGCTATTTTTCGTCATTTGAAGCTGGAATTGCTGACGCAATTTCTAGCTTCAAATGACGAAAAATATTTTTATTTTAGAAAAATAGACATCTCCAAATTTAATTATTAAATTAAATGAACATTTACAATGGCATTATATTGTGTATATATACGGACATAGCACTACAAGGGTTGACTGTTCAACCCTTGTGCTGCCGGCACCTTATATATACGTTTTCAAGCAAGTCTAAAATCAAATGAAATGCCACTGGAATTATATATTAGAATAGTTAATGAGCTATGCTCGGTCAATCAAATCAATAAATATTATATGGGAAATGTCTAATTTACATCAATATAAAAAATTACGTTGATTGAAGCTGGAAAATCTAGATTGAAATGAATGAAAAATATTACATTGGGTTAAGGTTCATAATAAGGTAGGCCTACCATTGAACACTTGTGTGTACTTAAATCTTATCGCCTTTATTAGTGATGAAAATACGTTTTTAACTAGTGAGGTTTGCGTCTATAAAAGTGTACTTAAGATCCCAAAAAACACAACACAATACTATGTAGCAAAGTTTTCTTACCTGCTGCTCTTCCACGATCACCTGTGAAAAATAAATACAGAAAATTAAACTACGAATGTTTGTAAGCAATGGCTTTAGAATGTTGAATCGTGGAAGTGGAGTATTTACTTAAATTGGAGATGTAATTATTTGATGCGGTCTGATGAGGTTTTAAGACGATATTATTCTAAAATCTGGAACAAATAATTATAGTGTTTTGCAATATCACATACCTCCGTATAATCGTTGTAATTTGAACATTCTACATATTAAATTTATCATAACATAAACTTGATGAGAGTGTCTTTGTAAACGTCCCCCAACTAAAGTACATATCATTTTGCATTTTACATCATTTCCATCATCATGATCATGTTAAATAACAGTATGTGGAACTGTTTTTAAATACGTATATACTATACAACCACCTTAATCTCATCCACTGAAATAGCTAAAACTCAACATATATAATTCATTCGACTTGATGGTTGTTCAAAATAAAACATAGCTTATCGCGAGGTACTCAGTCAAATCGGAAGCAACTTACTGTAAGTTGCTTCCGATTTGACTGAGTACCTCGCGATCAGCTATGTAATACATGAAGTTTTGCAGGCATTATTTGCGAACAGATGGGATTTAATTTGTGACAATCCCCCAGCCCAGCAAACACAAAGCATTTGCATAACATTTGTACAACGTCGGCCCAACGTCTTCG
>OZ024904.1:12985432-13052932 GCA_964017125.1 Flabesymbios commensalis
ATCATATTGTGTCCTATATAATCTAAAATAAATCAATTGTGTGTAATGTAATATAAGACATCAAGTGTGTGTAATATGTGTGTAAAACACACATATTACACACACTTGATGTCATATATTACATCACACACACTCCATGTCTTATAATAATATATATTTCTATCGTCGTTTTTAATCACTAAAAACGACGATAGAAATATAGATTATTCGCACTTTATCTCGTGTTGTGCTAAGTTGTTCATTTATGTTTGAATTCAGTTAAAGCTGGAAGTGCTACATAAATTTCTAACTTCAACTGATACAAAATATTGTTTTTTATAAAAGAAATAAACACTTCAAGATTGAAGTATTAGCTCTTGTCATATTGAATTGTTTGCTAGCTCAATTTCCAGCTTCAAATGACGACATGTATGTATATATATATGACAAATTGGCAGCTCCAATATTGAAGTTTCTCATTACCGAAGCACCTGCCAAAAACTATTTGATCAAATTGCGTGATATTTCTACCAATTTAAAACATGCTTTAAACCGTATATATACGGGTCTAGCAGGACAGCATTTCATTTGATGAGTTAACCACCTTCTACAGAATACTTTACCAATTCTACTGGCATTAAATTTGGCTTGGAATGGGCTTGAAATCATATATTTACGGTTCTGGCAACACAAGGGTTAACGCTTAAAACGTTGAAATATGTTTGTATAATCCATGAAGACCAAAGGGTTTTTTAATTTGAAATCATCATAAATGTCTTATAGTTAGCTTGTTCCGCTTCATTTTAATACCTGGTATGGATCTACCTTTACAGTGCGGGGATCGACTTGAGACGTCATAATCTGACGTCTACCGACGTCAGATTCTGACGTCCAACGTCGGTTCCCGCGCTGTAAGGGTTACTTTGGTTTGGAGCAGGCTTCAGACCATATATATATGGGTTCTAGCAGCACAAGGGTTGCACACGTACCTTTCTCGCCGCTAGCTCCAGTAAAACCTATTATTCCCACAGGACCTGGTAGACCAGTGTCTCCGTCAACACCTGTGGCACCCGGAGCACCTTTCGGGCCAGTAGCTCCTGTCTCACCTGTGTCACCTGTTACCCCGGTCTCGCCTGAAAATAACCTCAAACGTCAAAAAAATCACTCACAGTCACACATTTCAACTGATATGCATTCTTTCCAGGGTTAGAGGGTCGAATTTAGTGTATTTTATTTAATGTGTTCGAGTTTTATGAGAAACATTATTTTAACGAACAGTTTGGAAGACTTTCACATAAAACCACAGAGTCGGTTCATCTCATCATATTCTTTTCGTCGCAAGAGAGGTCTTAATATGTCATAATAGTATTGCGACAGGAGATAATATAATATGTTTAACCATTGAAGCACTGAATTTATTTATGAAAACCTTGGAGGCTGAAGGGTTTTTTTCGATTTGAAATTATCATAATCGTCTTAGTCAGCTCTTTTCGATTCATTTGATACCTATGTTATGGGTCTACGGCCATTATAAATTTGTTTACTCTTACAGCGCGGGGTTAAACTTCAGTCGTCAGACTCTGACGTCTGTAGACGTCAGATTCTGACAACTAAAGTCGATCCCCGCGCTGTAAGAGTTAAGCTAAACGTCATCATTTCAACGTCACTCGTATTTTAAGTGATATTCATTAATTGTATTTCAGGGTATGCATTTCAATTATTGTGTTAATGTTTAATTTTCTATTTTTCGAAAATAATTTGTTATCACTAGTCATTTTTTTTAGACGAATGCGTTTCTGGAAACGCTCTCAGTCTGTGCTAGGCAAGGCGCCCACCCTTGACAAGTATTTTAATCTCTTAACCCACCCTGAGCAAGACTCTCAATCTCCTAACCCACCCTGGGCACAACTCTCAATCTCCTACCCCACCCTAGACAAGACTCTCAATCTCTAACCCACCCTAGGCAAGACTCTCAATCTCTAACCCACCCTAGGCAAGACTCTCAATCTCTAACCCACCCTAGGCAAGACTCTCAATCTCTAACCCACCCTAGGCAAAACAAGACTCTCAATCTCTTACCCCACCCTAGGCAAGACTCCCAATCTCCTACCCCACCCTAGACAAGACTCTCAATCTCCTACCCCACCCTAGGCCAGACTCTCAATCTCCTACCCCACCCTAGGCAAGACTCTCAATCCCCTACCCCACCCTAGGCAAGACTCTCAATCTCTAACCCATCCTAGGGAAGACTCTCAATCTCCTACTCCACATTAGGCAAGACTCTCAATCTCTAACCCACCCTAGGGAAGACTCTCAATCTCCTACCCCACCCTAGGCAAGACTATCAATCTCCTATCCCACCCTAGGCAAAACTCTCAATCTCTAACCCACCCTATGCAAAACTCCCAATTTCCTAATCCACACTAGACAAGGCCTTAAATCTCCTGACCCAACCTATGATAGGCACTCTCTCCCTAAGCCTACCCTGGATCATGTGGATAAGACTCTCTGCACCTAAGCGTACCCTAGAAAGATTAGCAGTCCCTGAGCCTACAATAGGCAAGGCTTTCAGCCCGAGCCTAACCGAGCCGTCAAAATCTGAATAGGCATACTATCGCAATCCACAACTTCGAGTGACTGAAAATCAGTAAGTGTGAAATTTGTGTTACAATATTTACAAGAGTCACAGATCTGTAGATAGAAGCCGTATTCTTAGAAAAAGGTTGAACGCCTGGCTGACTAAATCACAGAAAGATTATTGTAGTCGACATCAGTGCTCTAAGGGTTAGTAAGCTGTTACCCAGCAAAAACGATACGCTGAAACAATGTTGTTTTAACGTTGGCCCAACGTCTTCGACGCTGACCCAACATTAAAACAACATTGTTTCAATGTATCGTGTTTGCTAGGTAGTGTTTGTATTCACCTGACAATCCTGTGAACCCTCTAACTCCAGTGATGCCTTCTGGACCTGAGACTCCTGCAGGTCCGGTATCACCTGTGACCCCGGTCTCACCTGTGTTGCCCTGTATACCAGTGTCCCCTGTGTTACCACGATCACCAGTAACGCCTAAATAAATGAATATAGCCTATGAATGAATGAATAAATAAACAAACAAATAAAAATAAACGAATGAATGAATTAACAAATGAATGAATTAACAAATGAATGAATGAATGAGTGAATAAATGAGTAAATGAGTAAATGAATGAATGAATGAATGAATGAATGAATGAATGAATGAATGAATGAATGAATGAATGAATGAATGAATGAATGAATGAATGAATGAGTGAATGAATGAATGAATGAATGAATGAATGTCTTCGATTGGTCGCGGGTAGAAGATTTTGTCCGATGTGTGGATGAATGAATGAATGAACGAACCAGCGAACAATAGAATTCATAAATAAACGAATGAATTCGTATATAATTTTCAATAGAGTTTTAACACGTTCGAACCAAACCAAGTGCGAATGATATGGAAAAAATCGTTCGTTATTATACTTCGATCAAATAATACATTTTGGGAGAATACTGTTTTCTCAAATAGGAATATTTTTATTTGTTTGGCGTATCAGGATACACTCAACACGAAACAAAAATTCTAAGAGATAATTCATCAAGACAATGATAGAATATATCAATGTTTAAACAAGGATACATGAAACATGTTGAATTAAACGTAAAAAAACGTCATTATATGTTATAATAGTTGAAATGCTCTACATAGACCCGGGGCCCACTATAAATCTAAAAATCAAAATATCCCAACTTTCTCTCATTTTCATTAGAAAAATAGGCTTTTCTTAACCCTTTAACCGCCGGTGCCGCATATATTCGGGTTTTCATTTTTTATTAGTACAATAAATAATACATTTTAAATATGTTAAAGAAAAAATGTGACATCAACCAGCAAGATTTGAAAAGAGTTGACCTCCATTATGTCAAATCTGAATAATTTTCACTAACTTGAAGTTGTGGATCGCGTCAGCGAGACACAACTTCAAGCTGGCGAAAATTCAAATTGAATAATTTGGCGGCTAAAGAGTTAACATTGTCAATGGAAATGCGAGAATTTTTTTTTCTCTTTTTAGAAGTTTAGTGTGATGTACCCTAGAAATAGTTGACATACTCACCATTTAAGCCTACAGTCCCTCTGTCACCCGATACACCTTTACTACCAGTGGCACCAGAAAATCCATCGGGACCCCGAATGCCCATTGGACCTCTGATCCCTTTCTGGCCCTTGCCCCCTCTCGGTCCAGTAGCTCCGACGAATCCTGAAATAACAAAAGGACTGAAGTCCTATATCATCCCCCGCCATAAATTAGGTTAGACTTTTTGCGGTCACAAATATTCAAAAAGTTGATTTGTGGTGGCCATATTTAATTTCAGTAAAATCACATTTCCAGATGGTGGGTAATGTGATTGTACAATGTGAATTATTACTGATTTCAATTTTTCAGTTTTTGCGCCCACAAGAAAATATGAAGTTTATCCATGGCGGCCATTTTGAATTTCAGTAAAACCTTAAAAAAATCACTTGCACATCTACATATCGTGGGAAATGTGATAGTAAAATTTGAATAATTTCTTTTTTTAATTTTTGTAGTTTTTGCGCCCACAAAAAAAATTTGGAGTTGACTTCTGGCGGCCATTTTGAAATTTGGTGACATCTTTAAAAATCACTTGCACATCCCCATGTTGCTAGGAATGTGATGTTACAATTTTAGAAAAATTGACCAAACCCCCCAAAAAATTAAAGTTGATCTGTGGCGGCCATTTTGAATTTCAGTAAAACCTTGAAAAAGCCACCTGCACATCTCCATATCATGGGAAATGTGATAGTGAAATTTGAATAATTTCTGACTTCAAGTTTTAGAGTTTTTGCACCCACAAAAAAATTTACATTGCCCTGTGGCGGTCATTTTGAATTCTCGTAGCATCTCTAAAAAATCACTTGCACATCCCCATGTTGTTACGAATGTCATGTTAAAATTTCAAAAAGATTTGAATTGTAGTTTTTGAGTTTTTGCGCCCACAAGAAAACGTGACGCCGGACGCCGGACGCCGGACAGAATCCTGGCGCGACTAAAATCCCCCTTCCCCTACGGGCGGGGGATAAAAATATAACCCCATCATCGCTGAAATATGTTTGTAAAAACTATGCAGATCAAAGGGTTTTTTCAATTAAAAATCATCATAAATGTCTTACTTTAGCTCTTGCTTCTTTCTGCTTCATTTGAATACATATGTTATGGGTCTGCATCCATTATATTTCTTTATTTGTTTAATGTTAGAAGTGAGAGAACTTACTTTTCGCCGCTTTCTGCATATTGTGGCAATATCACGGCATGTGCTACATGTCTGTATTGTACATCCTATGCGATAAATGTCTAATATCTTAGCATGAAAGCTATGCCATACTCTTGTCGTAGATATGCATATATATCTACAAATCTATTGAATTTAGTGTAGTATGTAAACGCATCTTAAACCACTCTAAAACGAAATATTGAACTCAACGATTTGAACATAGTACAGTCTGTTACATGAATCCTTTTTGACAGAATAATACTCTAGATCTGGTAATATTCGCCAGGTTTAAATATTCGCGAGGCTTCCATTTTCGCGAATTTCGCGAGTAGGACAAATTCGCGATTTTAAGATTTTTGCTGAAATTATTATTATGAGTGCTACCTATCATCGAAATCTACAATTCGGAACTCGAGATTTCGTAAAATGTCCCAAAATCATAAAATTCGCGAAAATCTACATACGCGAAAATTACCAGATCTACGGTATTTGTTATTACACATTACTCAGAGAAGAATAGCCTATTCCCAGCAGCCACGGGAGTCAATGCTGGCTTAACGTTGGTTAAGCGTCATAGACAGTGGACCAACGTTAAACCAACATTGATTCGACGTCTTGTGTCTGCCGGGTTGCTTTGAACACCATGTTGAACATCTATTTACTGATGCGCAAAGTCTCACCCTCATTTCCGTGTTCGCCCAGCGCCCCCTTGACTCCTGGTGCTCCGGTGGCGCCATCGGACCCCTTTGATCCTTTTTGTCCCGCGTCTCCATTCCTCCCACGTATACTTGCACCACGCTCTCCCTGAGCTCCTGTTTCGCCTGCAGAAAATAAGACATTCAGCATTTATTTGTAAGGTACACAGGGATTGCCAGTTTAAATGAATGACGCTAATTTGAAAATGCGTGTTCACTTCAGCGAGAGCCATCGCTTCTGAGTTTTGTAACAATGATCTGATTCAATATGCTCACACATGCTTTTTGTTTATCCTACATATGTTATATTATGTGCGCGTGCGTATATGTTGGCCAATGTATACGCATCTTAAATCACTCTAAAACGCACTGTATTATATTTGAATTGGCAGGAAATATAACGCAATCTTAAAGTTCTGAAAACAGTTCAAGTATTGAGTTCAACAATTTGAACATAGTATAGTCTGTTACATGATGAGCTCAATAATCAACCGCCATTCCGCTGTTAGTTAAATAGGGTGCAATACTACACCTTAGGCGAACGTTCCCTGAGATTCACACCTTAGGCGAACGTTCCCTCGGATTATTACAGACTCTATATTAAAATGATACCTCACCTTGGGCGCCAGTGAGTCCCGCTGCTCCAATCTCCCCGACAGCGCCAGTGACCCCGGTCTCCCCGGTAGGACCAGTGTCCCCAGTAGGTCCAGTGGTCCCATTCTGCCCTGGAACAAGAAACATGGGCATAATGCAATATTAGTATGTATAATATATTATATTTTATATAATATATACATATATATATATAAATATATATATATATATACATACAAAACTACGTTATTATTGGGTCTTTCTTTTGTTTATGCATGGCTATTGGGTATTTTCGAAACACCATAATTTAGTCACTTTTAAAAAGGACTTCTAAGACAGAATCTTCAGGGTCAGTGGTCAGGTATGGAGGTGGCGCCAGCAATCTATACTTTCCGTCTTTTAGTTAGGTTTTTATCTTGAATTCTAGTATATATATTAATATGAATTTATCAAATGTGAACAAAGTCATACCTGTTGGGCCCACATCTCCTCGGGGACCAGTAGAACCAGTTGTTCCATTCTCCCCTTGGATTCCTTTTTCTCCGATTTCTCCGGAAAATCCTTTATCTCCAGTCTCCCCGAATGGCCCGGTCTGGCCTGAAAAAGTTGAATACAAAGACTGAATTGCATAATTTATTTATTTTAAATTATCTTGAATGGTTAAATTATATTTTCAGAGAAATCCACGTTTCTCTCCTGTCAACGCTGGGACGGACATTGGTTTGATGTTGTGTCCTTGTGCTTCACATCACTCATGTCTTCACGGCTGAGCCCGCCTTGTAACATGCCTACACAGAGTACTTATGGATTAGCAAATTACGGAGCGTGATTTATGTTAAAGGTGATCTATCACCCCTTATATAGTATGAATAACTTTGTGACAAATAAATCAAAGTTGCCACAAGATGGGGCACAAGTGTTCCCTTACCCTCTCAGAGGGTCACATGATAGCCAATCACCCAATATAAAGACATAATTATTCATACCATATAAGGGGTGATAGATCACCTTTAAACACACGAGGAAAAACACATGAGGAAAACATGTGAGGAACATATGGCAATTAATAACATTTTATTAAAGTTGACATAACAATTATATACACAGTATTGTTGCTTAAGCGGCGTACTTGGATAAGTGAGCAGTCACATTACGTTAGCTGTGATTCAATATTGTTTTTTTTTTCTTACCTCTGATGCCTTTTTCTCCCGTGCTTCCAGGAAGGCCGTCAGTTCCGTTCACACCTGTAGGTCCAGTGGGACCCGTGGGCCCGGTTATCCCAGTCTCCCCTCGTGACCCGCGTGACCCCTTGGCTCCTGTGATTCCACTCTCCCCTCTTGAACCTACAACATACGCAACGTGACGCTATCAATTGACAGTAAAATATTCATATTTAACGTATATCTGCATACATCTGACATAGACCAACTTCACTAGCACACTATGTTATTGAATTGACATTGAAATATATAATGATATGTAACTGTTAATGTAGTACAACCCATGGCTATCATAGATTCCGTTTTAACCTGTTTACTCTGGGTAAATGTATTGAGCAATTTAAGCTGAAGATTAGTAAAATACAAACACGATTTAATTTTTCTACCTCATCTGACTGCTCGTACCTGTGTTTAACACCTAATTTACCTCATTTAATTGTTCGTACATGTGTTTAACACCCAAAGTTACCTCATTTAATTGCTCGTCCCTGTGTTTAACACCTATGTTACCTCATTTAATTGATCGTACCTGTGTTTAACACCTATGTTACCTCATTTAATTGATCATACCTGTGTTTAAAACCTAAGTTACATCATTTAATTGTTTGTACCTGTGCTTAACACCTAAGTTACCTCATTTAATTGCTCGTACCTGTGTTTAACACCTAAGTTACCTTATTTAATTCTTTGTACCTGTGTTTAACACCTAAGTTACCTCATCTAATTGCTCTACCTGAGTTTAACACCTCAGTTACCTTATTTAATTGTTTGTACCTGTGCTAAACACATAGGTTACCTTTTTTAATTGCTTGTACCTGTGTTTAACACCTAAGTTATCTCATCTAATTGCTTGTACCTGTGTTTAACACCTAAGTTACCTTTTTTAATGGCTTGTACCTGTGTTTAACACCTAAGTTATCTCATTCAATTATTTGTACCTGTTTAACACCCAAGTTATCTCATCTAATTGATTGTACCTGTGTTTGACACCTAAGTTACCTTATCTCATTCCTCGTACATGTTTTTAACACCTAAGTTACCTCTTTTAATTGTTCGTACCTGTGTTTAACACCCAAAGTTACCTCATTTAATTGCTCGTACCTGTGTTTAACACCTAAGTTACGCCATCTGATTGCTCGTATCTGTGTTTAACACATAATTTATCTCATGATTGATCGTACCTGTGTTTCCTGGAACACCTGCCACTCCTGTTATACCCGTGGGTCCAGACGGCCCCGTATTCCCCAGGGCACCTCTTTCTCCTTTCGCTCCTGTTGCCCCAGTCTCCCCAGTTTCTCCTGAACGACCACTCACTCCGGTTTCACCAACAAAACCTAAAACATGCAGATGTACATCATTAGCCATTAAAGCGCCAGATCTGTGTGTACAAACCAAAAGATCGAAGGTGTTTTTCAATTTGAAATTATCACAAATGTCTTAGTTAGCTCTTTGTAAACTATTTGAATACCTATGCTATGGGTCCACGGCCAGTTTACAAATTCTAATCTTTCAGTGCGCAGATGGACTTTTGATGTCAGAATCTGAAGTCTATGGACGTCATTTTCTGATGTCTATAGTCGATCCCAGCGTTGAAAAGGTTAACAACTATAACTATTAGGTTTTATCACTCTTGTCAAAAGAAGACCTTTTTTTGCATACTTTGAGTAAAATTTATGGAATAAGAATATTGTAGATTCACTCACAAAATGTAGAATTAGAGCGTTGTTGGCCATATTTACAGATATAGCCCTGATAATATTAAATTAATTCGGGTCATGTTCACTCACTACGATGTGTTACAGGACTTCACATCTCAATGTCAATTAACCCTTTCCGGTCTGAATTTACCATTGTCATCTTCAACCACTACAAGCCGCGAATCGCTGTCGCAATTGTCGACTTGTAGTGGCTGAAGATGATTTGATGTGGTTTAAAAAGTAAAGAAATCTGCTATGTATTGGTAAATTAGTTTCATGGAAATTCTCGTTCTAAAACCCCTAGTTGTAGGGAAGTCAGGTCTGTTTTCACGGTTGCACAATGATGCTTTAACGCATTGTGAGGGCTTAGAAGGTTGAGTGCAAAATTACACAAGAAAAGGATGTTCTATCGAGCATGCGAGTTCCCGGCAGCAGTGTATAGTATTGAAAATGGTCGGCCAAACCGAAGTGCAATTGAAAGGCCTCACTCTAGCCAAGTGTGTGCAAACAAAATTTGCAAAGCAAATATATAAATTCTCCTCACGTAGTGGGGGGGGGGAGGGGTGAAATATATATAGTTACATTAAAACGTCAACGTAATTAGGTAAGTATTGATATTACCTGTAGGTCCCGTGTTGCCTGTAGGTCCTTGGCTACCTCTAGGACCAGTCACACCCGCTGCGCCTGAGACCCCCTTGTCCCCTTCCACACCTTTAGGTCCTGTAGTTCCTGTTGGGCCCTCGCGTCCCTTGATGCCTTCAAGTCCTTGAATACCTGAAAACAAAAGTAATATGCAAATTAGAATCGATCTGTTTTTGTTGGCACACATCACATTTACATGAGAAACATGTATGTGGATTGGGAACGCATCCCACTTAGTATCCTAAATGTTATTCTATCTTAACTGTTACAACGCTGGAATAATCTTATGCCTATATAATCCATGGAGACCAAACGGCTTTTAATTTGAAATCATTATACAGGGCTTAGAAAGCTCTTTCCGCTTCATTTTAGAATCTATGTTATGAGTCTACGGCCATTATATATTTTTTTCTTTCAGTGCGGCGGCCGTCTTTAGACGTCATATTCAGACGTCTAAAGAAATAGGGAATTTGAAGTTTGATCATGTCATAAAATTATGTCGTTTTCATCAAAAAAGTTATTATCAATCTGAACTTTTCTAATGGAAATGAGAGAAAGATCAGATCAAATTTAAGATGCTTGGTAAGATCAAGGTATGGTCCTCGGGTTAGCAAAACGTCAACATGGATTTCATACTTGCGATATCAATCAAAAAACATTTACAGCTAGGAGAGGTATCATGTCAGAGACTTATCTATTTATTTTTATTAATATAGAAACGGGAACAGGAATATTTGCAGAGCTCATAACGTAACATTTGAATAAACATAAAGATGAGTTTATCATTCATGTATGTCTCAAAAATTGTATTTTCAAATTCCACGAAAAAGGGAAAGTATCATATTTGCTGTGGACCCAATGTTGCAATAATGTTGGCCCATCGTCTACGACGTCGGCCCGCCATTGAACCAACATAAGGTGAACGTCTCGCGTTTACTGATACTGACCAGTAGCTCCTGTGGCTCCGTCCAGTCCCGGGTCGCCCGTGTTGCCCGTTCTACCCCGGTCTCCCGTCTGACCCTGCACACCCTGTAGTCCCAGGGGTCCGGTATTACCCCCAGATCCTCTGGACCCCTTAGGACCTTCCACACCAGTCACCCCTGGAACAAAGCACGAAATAGCAAGTTACAATTAAACTAAAAAAGCGTCAAATGAGATACTTTCAATGTTTACCTGCTCTTAATGTATGACTATAACTATTAGCAACCTAATATTGGTGTCGATTACTTGTGAAGGTTTTAGTGGGTATATTGCAAAAGTTAGAGCATTTGACATGTGATGAAATTCCGTAACGACGTTAATGAGTTTATAGAGAGGCAACATTTACTACATGGTTCAGAGATTAACTTTCAAACTATACCATATTTTTCAATGTCATTTTTATGGGTAGTCGCCGTATTATTAAAAAATAGTGCTTGTACAATTTCATGAAAATTAGTTGAGAATTGACTGAAAAATCAGCGAAATTCATCCACCAAGATTATTATGAACCTAGATCTGTATACTCGTTTTCCGAGCTTCCTTGCATCACTAATCGCACTTGTCGAGAAGACACGATTTAGTGATGACCCAGGATTTAAAGGTGATCTATCACCCCTTATATGGTATGAATAATTATGTCCTTATATGGGGTGATTGGCTATCATGTGACCCTCTGTGATAGCCAATCACCCCATATATGGGGTCGATTGGCTATCATGTGCACATGATAGCCAATCACCCCATATATGGAAACACTTGTGCCCCAGCTTGTGGCAACATTGATTTATTTGTCACAAATTTATTCATACTATATAAGGAGTGATAGATCACCTTTAACTAACAACAAGAAGAGGTATGTGTTCACTGGGAATGTGGTGCCGTGCATCACTAATCGCACTTGTCGAGAGAATACGATTTAATGTTGATCCATCGTCTTCGACGCTGGCCCAGCATTAAACCAACATCAGAACAAGATATCGTTCACAGAAAAAATCAAAAATCTAATGAAGGAGGGTGGAAAAAAACATTTAAGGAAAAAAACATTGAAACTATTTAATGAGGTCGACGACGAAATAGAAAACACATTAAACCTATTTTAAAAAAAATATTAAAGGCGACGAAAAACAACAAGCAAAAGAAAACATAGCTGCAAAAATATTTTTTATCTCCTGAAATAAACTTGTTTTTCGGGGGGGGGGGGGAGAATGTTTTTTATCTCCCGAAAATAACTGTTTTTGAAATCGGCAATAATACAATGCGCTAGATGGTCAGAAAAAAAACAAATGTTTTTTTTTGTAATGCGCGGCCTAAATCTAATGCGCGCGCTCATCTAAAACAGACAATAAAACCTAGTGGCCTTACCTTGCGGTCCCTGTCTTCCGGTTGGTCCACGTGACCCACGTGCTCCACTAGGTCCCCCTCCACCGCGAGGACCTGTGCTTCCGGTAGGTCCGGTAAATCCGGTGCTCCCTATCAGTCCTGAGGGACCTGTAGGTCCGGAAGGTCCAGATCCACCTGGGCAATACAACAACGATCAGCAAATTATTGAAAATGTGTAAATGCGCGGAACTTAAAGATAAACAATCACCCTAAACTTTTTGTATGAATGGGAATGAGTGTCATTTTTTAACTAAATGACGGACATTTGCATTTACAATCATCATATTATCTAAACTCAAAGCGACACAATCAGCCTAAAATCATAAAAAAATCAGTGTTTCTATTTTGGACAAAATTTCCGTATTTCTTATTTCGGACATACACGTCCAAAATAAGAAATACGGAATTTCGTCTTCATATCAAGCTTAACTGGGGAATGCGCAACACACAAATTAATACAATTTTGCAGTTCTAGTATCTGTACATGTTTACATCATTTGGTCATATTAAGAAGCCAAAATATAAATACCGATTTTTTGCTAATTTTAGCCTGATTGTGTCGTTTTAATTTTCAATATGTGTGATTTGATCGTCTAATAAAACGAATTTTAAATTGAAAAAGTTTGAGAGCACACATTTGTAAATCTTTACTTATCAACACTTATTTAATTTTCATCGTATGTGATTTGATCGAAATTTAAATTTAAAACGATTACACCATTGAATTTGACCTTTTATTGATTGCAATAGTCTAGCAATATTTAAACAATATATAATACAGCGAAGCGAAACCTCAAGTGTGTAAGATTTGTAATTAAATAAGTTGATTTTCATATTTAATCCATTCACTGCATGCTAATATTAGCGCATTTTTAAGAAGGAAATTAAACAGATGCGAAATAGTAGACCTGAACTTTACTAAACATTGGAAATTATCAACAGATAAAAAATGTCGTTTTGAAAAATCGGGGTATATTATATAACTTTGACCCTGACAATTAAACTGTCAGACAAGACATATAAAAGCAGAATCAAGCGAGCTATTGATGAAGATATAAAAACTGACCTTTGACCCCATCTGGTCCCTGTGGTCCGTCTGGTCCGGTCTCGCCTGAGCCTCCTCTTGACCCCTTGGCGCCCGTCATACCCGGAGCTCCTGTGTCACCCGGGGGTCCAAGGTCACCAGTTGGACCTGTGCTGCCTCTGTCTCCCGTAGGACCTATAGTACATTATGATGAGTCTGTAAGCTATGAGTTGTAAAGAGCCTTCATGCTGACTATAATAGTCTAGCCGTGTGTTTACTAGGACATGTGTAACAAGGTCTTGGACGTGATATATATATTGGCAACCTACATATTACAAACCTAATACTGGGATGGCCAAGAACAATCGTTAATTAATTTTAAATCTTTTTCAGATGGTCACTTGGGGAACTTTCCTATATTGAGTTGTTTTCACATGGAATGACCCTATTGTGAGTTAAATGACCGTTTAAACATCAAAATTGTTAAATGTTTGATCTTGAATTACACAAATATTAGTATTTTTAAACCACTTGAGGTTGTGGATCGCGGTGTTGAAAATTATAAAAAATTAACTTAGCGAGAAAATAAAAAATGTCAAGGTTGTATTATTACTATTTATTTGATATTCATAACAGATATGGATATCTAGTCACGGGTATTAGCTTTCATCATTATGTATTGTACACATGTGACCAATTAGCACCTGCATAAACCCTGTTAACCATTTGTTAATAGTAAAATATGACTTCAAGGAGAGAGGAGTGGGGGTGTATTGTTTGACACAAGAAGCTAACGAGATCACATTGAAATTCAAAGTTTTTCTTTGACCTCGACCTGAGATTATTAAATATCAGAAGCAAAAATAGAAAATAAATAATTTTTTATTCTCCGACATCCATTAGGTATATTAATCTTGACATAATTATGTCATTTAAGGTAAATAGAAAAAATGGCGATAACACTTTTTGTATTCACTAACATCAATAAAACTCGTTCGTAATTGTTGCCAAAAATTAACACTGAAAGCTGAATACTGTAAAGCTATTAACCTTTTCACTACCATACATGACGGAAATTACCGTCGTCATTCGTCAATGAACGTAACCATAAAATGACACAAATTTTCGTCAAATATATACTACATTTATGTATTTTTCGTCATTTGAAGCTGGAAATTGCGTTAGCAATTCCAGCTTCAAATGACGAAAAATAGAACTCCTACACAAGTATATCTGGATCCTGGTATGCACCCCGGCCTGGAAGTCAAAGGGTTAACATCCCACTCATTATCTGCATGAGCGATGAATTCGATGATTGCTTAACTCCCTGTTATAATGCCTTTTGTATAATTAGTTTACCCTATGGTTCAAAGGATGGTGTAAATGAAAACAAATCTTTATCGCGGATCAACAAGATTGCTTTTTGGACTCGGCTCACTTTTACCTATGAGATAGGCTTGTCCAAAACTGCATTATCCAAGTATATTCTTTGAAAGGTATGTGTGGCTAATAAAACGTGACAGTAATATAGAAAAAAACACCAACTTCTGTCACACGATAACACCTTTTGTTGTTATTCTGTTATCATGATTTCTGATTTTAGACGCACCTTGTACTCCTGTCACACCAGAGTCTCCTCTGTCACCGTCTGGGCCCGTGTTTCCCGTGCGGCCCGTATTACCCACATCTCCCGTCTCTCCTGTAACTCCAGTCACTCCGCTAGGACCAATAGCACCAGGATCACCCCGATCTCCATCGCCCCCTGATCAAATAATTCAATTTAAAAGGTGTCCATTTTTAAACAAACAAATGCAAACGCAATTTCCAGCTTCAAATGACAAAACTATTTCATTTGTTTGGTATAAACATATTTGTTTGAAATCCTAATACATATGTTTATACCAAACAAATGCAATATGTTTTGTCATTTGACGCTGGAAATTGCGTTCGCAATTCCAGCATTAAATGTAAAGTAGTAACAAACAGAGTACACAAGTCGAGTGTTCTCAAATACGTCCACATAGATCGTAGCGATGTGATTGGTCGAGATACCCATCTCGACCACTCATATGTCTAAGATCTAGGTCACCGCTATGAGAATACTGCTGCCCCGGTATCCCAGTGGAGCAAAAAAAAATGAAATGAATCGGGCTTTAGGCCACCTTTGTGCACATATAGGCTAAACTGGGCCAGGAGAACCTCCTGAGGATGGTGAGATGATTGAGATGACACTGTCCTCCAGACACAGGATTCGAAATTCGAGCCCTGGCGGTCTGAGGCCGAGCACGCTACCTCTCGGTCACGGAGGCTCCCCACAATACTAACTTTCACACGTGGATGGGGAAGAAACAATTTTGTTTCTTTCAAACCGCCGAGACCGGGAACCGAACCCCGGACTCTGGCGTGAAAGGCAGCGGTGCTAACCACTACCCTAGGGCCCCCGCCCCCAGTGGAGCAATCATCTTCGTCAACAGGACTGTTAGAAGTTTTTTTCACTCACCTTCCTCTCCCTTTGTTCCCGCTGGTCCCGGTGCTCCCGTATCTCCTGTGTTTCCAGAAGGTCCTCTATCGCCTCTGGAGCCCTTGTCTCCCTTGACACCTGTTGCCCCAGTCTCCCCGCTTGATCCAATATTTCCCTGTGGTCCACTTCCGCCTGTGTGCAAAATTAATTACTATTTAGTTTACACCATTGATAATCATATTCTACTTTAAGTTACTTTAACAATTTTAAAATATGTTTGAAATAATTGCTATTCAGTTTGCATCACTGTTAAAATATACCGCTGTCAGTTATTTTGCAATTTAAAAAAATACAGAGATCGTTTTATAACATTTCCAATAGTTCTTTATGTATTTTAGTTAAAACTAGATGTTTCTGTACTGTTTTCGGCACGAAAATATTACAATAAGCCTCTTTAGATATTTCCAGTCCATCAAAAAAGGACCCAAAAATAAAATGTATGTTGTCATTTTTTAAATGATTGCCCTAAAAACATAATCACAAAATCAAGATAATTTTCACAAAAAAATAAGAGACCACTCCAATTATTAAAAATTATTATATTTCTTGACAAGATAGCTGCCTTCAGCCATTTTGTTTTAAATGGATCATTTCCCAATGTTTATCAGATCATTTCCAATACCTAGAGATCCAACCAACGGTTCATAAGATATCTCGCCCACAAATGTTTTGACCACCTCCCCCATCATATCATTTTTTTCAAGATTTCTGCTGTCGCTAATACCTAGCGAGCCACCATGTCCAACTTCAATGCGACCCAACCAACGGTTCATATAATATCGTGCCCACAAACTTTTTAGGCGGCCATCTTGAACCATGGTCGTTTACAGCTCGGTGCCAAAAACGTATACGTTTACGACGCTAGCCAACATTAAACCAGCATTGGTTCGAAGGCCCGCGTTTACCGGGACATGCTAATTAGTTTGCTTATGTTATAATCACCTGTTTGACCTGGTCCTCCTCTCTCTCCCGAGTCTCCTTTATCTCCAGTCTCCCCAGGGATTCCGGGGATTCCCCTGTCTCCCGTAGGTCCGGTGGAACCTTCAGGTCCTAAATGAAACAGAAACTTGAATCTACATACTTGTGGTGTTGAGCATTTTATATGTCGGCTAAACACATTAGATCATCATGACTATTATTAATGCTTCTCCATTATTTGTTTCTCCAGTTACATTAAAAGGAAAACGGGTCTATGTATAATTATTTATTTGATACAGAGGAGACATTAAAATAGGTAACATCGAGATTTAGGCTATTGACGGGGACACCCCTGTCAATAGTGCATTTATACGCGTTATTGACAGGGAAATGATTAGCCAATCAGTGCTTCCCACACATCACGCCTCCATCTTCCCAGCAAAAAGCACACGTGCTGTTAAATGGCTGCGAGAATAGAGGCTGGTGCCTCCTTCTAAGAGTGGTGAAAGTGGAATAAGACGTTGGAAAACTTCAAATCCAGCCATCAAGTAGAATTTAGTGTACAAGACGAGGAACCGAAGTTCAGGACTGCGCCCCAATCAACCGAAATTAGGGCTATTCAAAACCGTCTATTATCGCCCATACACTAAGTATCCTATGACATGAACAACCACTGCTGACAGGGTCACCCTGTCAATAATACATCAACAACCACTGCTGACAAGGTGACCCTGTCAGTAAGACATCAAACCAAACCCCCACTGCTGACAGAGTGACCCTGTCAATAAGACATCACCACCCACTACTGACAGGGTGACCCTGTCAATAAGACATCACCACCCACTACTGACAGGGTGACCTTGTCAATAAGACATCACCACCCACTACTGACAGGGTGACCTTGTCAAAAATACATCAACACCCACTGCTGACAGGGTGACCCTGTCAATAAGACATCACCACCCACTACTGACAGGGTGACCTTGTCAATAATACATCACCACCCACTGCTGACAGGGTGACCCTGTCAATAAGACATCAGCACCCACTACTGACAGGGTGACCCTGTCAATAAGACATCACCACCCACTGCTGACAAAGTGACCCTGTCAACATGGTCAAAAAGACATCAACCCACTACTGACAGAGTGATCCTGTCAATAAGACATCAACACCCATTGCTGACAGGGTCATCCTGTCAATAACTCAATCACGTCGACTGCTGACAGGGTAAAACCGATGTAAGACTGGTTGCATTTCTTAGCTCCTGATAGGTTGTTATTCACCCTGTCAACAACATATTCCGATGCACTGTTGACAGGGTCACCCTGTCAATTATGCATAAATGATCACTATTGACATGGTGCTCCTGCCAGCAGTGTTTGTTAATGCAGTATTGACAGGGTGACCCTGTCAATACTACAGTTTCACCTGTTATTGACAGGGTGACCCTGTCAGCAGTAGTTCTAGACACGATTGACAGGGTGACCCTGTCAATAACAGTTCAAGCTGCAGCATTGATAGAGTCACCCTGTCAATAGCCTCCGCCTTATATATCACATTATTTTATTTTTGAATATTACATTTTTATTCTTCAGCTGCCAAATATGACGATATGGAAATCCGTAAAATAACATTCAAAATATACACACTTCTGTTTAAACTTTTTTTGTAAATGGCATCCACGAAGAAAAGTAATATATATTTTTTTGCTATTTAACCCTTTAAGCCCTCACGATGCATTAAAGCATCATTTTACATCCCTAAAAACAGACTTAATTTTCCTACGACTAAGGGTTTTTTAATGAAAATTTCCATGAAACTGGTTTGCCAATACATGGTAATTTTTTTAATTTTCCACTTACTTAAATCATCTTCATCCACTACAAGCCGCGAATTGCTGTCGCAATTCTCGACTTGTAGTGGATGAAGATGACAATGGTAAATTCAGGCTTGAAAGGGTTTAAGTAATCGCGGACTGTGTAAGTGAGCAGTTACTCAGAAAACACGGAACTTTGACGCAATGTTGGGTTAATGTTGGCCCGCCGTCTACGACGTCGGTCCAACATTAACCCAACATTGGATCGACGTCCCGTGTTTGCTGGGTATCAGTTACCCTGAGCGCCCGTGTCTCCCGTGTCTCCTGTTGCCCCGGTACCACCTGGTCCACCAGTCTCCCCCACAGGTCCCTCTACTCCCGGATCTCCTGAAGGCCCGGTGTCTCCGATTTCTCCGCGTGGACCTGATCAACAAAAAAAACGCTGAGTCATACGTACGTCTTAGTGGAACAAATATATAGGATATGCAAACGGTGTTCATTTGAGTGCGGTATTGGAAAATACAGCACTTGTCCAAGGAATAAACCTTATTCCTTGGACACGTGCTGTATTTTTCCATCCCGTACGAAAATGCACACCGTTTGTATTTTTCACACGACTGTTAAAAACTTTCAACGGCGCAAAGAAGTGTAGGCCTACAGTTGGCCGACATGACAGACGACCATAAGGTGGTGAATCGCCGACGCTCAGTCAATAACATTTACTTGCTATACAGCATCTGTACAACATGTATACCTGTAGTACAACGGAGTGCAGTATTGGCTGATACCGACATACTCTCATAGTGAAAACACAACCAGCGAGTGTGAGAACATACAATACCAACCAGACGACATTGTGAGTCACACGTACGTCTTATTCAAACAAATATATACAATATCAACCAGATGATATTGTGAAGTCATAAGTGTAGTTACAAAAAAACATCATGCAATATTAACCGGACAAAATGGTGGAGTCATAATTTAAGTCTTGTTACAAAAAATATCATGCAATATAAATCAGATATATAGCATTTGCAGGAACATTAAGTCATACAAATTGCAACAACAACTATGTGATGTTTCAACCCTATACCTGCATCATTTCGAGAAGTTGAATCATTTTAAATGAAATTACTGGGAAATAATGTATGTGCATATCTATCAAACGAGGGATTTGAAAGGGTTAAGGTATCAGTGAAAGCTTCCCAGAAAATACGAAACATTGAATCAATGTTGGTTTAATGTTGGGCCAGCGTCGCAGACGGTCGCCCTACATTGAACCAACATTGAACCAATGATGGTGTAATGCTGGACCAGCATCACAGACGGCAGGCTAACATTGATCCTGCATTGGATGAGTGTTTTGTGTCTGCTAGTTTAGACCTACCTGTTGATCCAGTATCGCCAGTGGTTCCTTTCACACCAGTTTCTCCAGAAGGTCCTAGAGGTCCCAGGTCCCCGGTAGGTCCGGTGCCTCCCTTCCTGCCTGAAGATCCTTCCTCTCCCGTAGGTCCTACAGGACCTGTGTCAATCAAATATAAATAATATTATTTTTCTTGCACGAGATTTTCAATCCACTTTTATCAGCCGACACAGAAAGTAACAGTATTTTTGTAACTGATTGACAGATGAAGTATATCAAAATAAATTAAACAAAATAATAATTTTGTTAACTGGCGATGTTATCACTTGATCAAAGCTGTATACATTCGTAAATGCGTGAATATATATAACTATCACAGGTAAATTGAATTTGTCCAATATTATCCCACGTACATGCCCTATGTTATTTCTGCTAACTTTTGAACACTGATGTCGAATATAGCTATACGATTTTAATTCACGCTTATGTTACTGGATTGCAAAAGTGAGATATGTCTAAGCCCTTAACCCTTTAACCGCCGGTGTCGCATATATGCGGGTTTTCATTTTTTATTAGCACATTAAGTACCACATTTTAAATATGTTAAAGATAAAATGTGACATAAACTAGCAAGTTTTGAAAAGAGTTGACCTCCATTTTGTCAAATCTGAATAATTTTCACTCACTTGAAGATGTGGATCGCGTCAGCGAGACACAACTTCAAGTTGGTGAAAATTCAAATTGAATGATTTGGCGGTTAAAGGGTTAAAGCGCTGAAATAGTTCTGTATAAACCATGTAGACCAAAGAGTTTTTCTAATTTCAAATCATTATGAATGTCTTAGTCAGCTCTCTCCGCTTCATTTGAATACCTACATGTTATGGGTCTACGGCCATTATAAATATTTTATTCTTTCAGTACGGGGATTGACTCTAGGCGTCCGAATTTGACGCCTAAAGTCGATCCCCGCACCGCAAGGGTGAAATATGTGGAATCTGCAAACAATGTGACTTAAATTTCACATATATACAAAAAAATTTCAGTCACTCGAAATCAGCATAATCGCTGTTTAATCTCTGTCATCAAGAGATTGAAAATTAAAATTTAAATTTATAGCTCAGAACTCAAGGTGTTAATACTTTTTACTTACCACTGTCTCCTGGAGGTCCAGCACCGCCCACTGGTCCCTCTTCTCCCCTCTCTCCCGTTTCCCCCGTATCTCCTGAAGGTCCAGCTCTACCATCCGGACCCGTACTTCCTGTAAAGGACACACACTGTACATGAATTCACTAAAATCCATACATTAGGTCTGGTTTAAACATATTTTGTTGACAATTGCAGCAATGCAAAATGCAAATCAAAGCATCTCTTGCAGTATTGAATATGGCTTAACATTCGGAATAAGTCGAGGGATAAAAACGAGAACAATCTTCAAAAAAATTGACAGCAAACCAAAACGGGTGCGATTTGTTAAGTGCACTTACACTATTATGCCTAACATCATCTTCAGCTCTTATGAGTAAAAGTTAGAAGTTAAACATGTTAAAAGACTATAAATGATAAACAATCAATACAATTTAAACAGTGATTGCAATTGAATTCTCAAATCATCTTCTTCTAATATATAATTTTTTACCTATGTCACCAGTCATGCATTTTTCATTCATTTTAAGATGACGAAAAAAAATTATTTGATGATAAATATATTCTAATTGTACCTGTGGCGCCAGTCTGGCCTTCTTCACCAGGTGGCCCTGTATCTCCTCTCTCACCAGATGACCCTTGTCGTCCAGGCGGGCCAGCATCACCAGTGTTACCAGTCTCACCTGATTATAACGAACAATAACAGTTAGGAACAGTGGCGGATCCAGGAAGGGGTCAGCGGAGTCCTTTGCAAAACTAAATTGTCTAACATCAATCGCAATTATTAAAACAGAGAGTTAAAATTTACCGGGTTAGTGTCTTATAGCCCTTTTATCAGCTCAGAAAACGGGAGGCCAACCACATTTTTGTCAAAACACCCAGCGTTTCTTAAAATTTAGAATCCGCCCCTAATCACTCTAATGTAGACATACAATCTGTTATTATAAATATTAGCTTGTAAACTGACCATTTAATACGACGGAAGATTTTACACAGACAATATTTATATGATCGCGAAATAATATTATAGATTCTCTAAAGTGGGAAGACGTCGATGAAACACTCAAGCGCAGTTCGTTTACAAAAATGTGCCGATAAAGTCGTAGTGAATTTATATCTCATTTTTCTAGTGTTTCGTAATATTTTATTTTAGGCCTAGATAATGTGAGAGCGTCTTTCTTATTTTTGACATGGTTGTGAATAATTATAAATCAGGAATTTCGTCTCTATATCTAGCCTAACTGGTGAATGCGCAGCACAAAAATTAAAAAACTTTTGCAGCTCTAGTCTAAGGACATGATTACATCATATGGTCATATTATTAGGCTAAAATAAAATCACCGATTTTGTAATGATTTTAGACCTGGGCATGTCCCTTTAAGGCGATTTGCTTCTCAAATAAATGTTGCATCCACTGATTGAATTGGTTGCTTGAACAAGCTATGGTAGTCCTTGAATATCCAGCAAAAGACCTCGAAATTTGTGATTGGTAGATTGTGTGAGTCCGGTAATTGTCCCCTCTCGGATATGAAAGGTGAATCTGCCACTTTGTCAAGTGGCAGATACACCTTTCATATCCAAGGGGGCGTAACATAACCTCACCTGGTGGACCTGTAGGGCCAAACGGATCACCGGGCTCTCCTGTCTCCCCTGAGGATCCTGGAGGTCCCAGATCACCATCAAGTCCGGTTATACCGCTCGGTCCTTTAGCTCCTTTCTTTCCCTTGTCACCCACGTCCCCTATTGCTCCGGTCTCCCCTATCTCTCCGCTGTCACCTCGTGCTCCCTTGTCTCCCGATGGCCCCGTATCTCCCGTGGACCCCTGGCCGCCCGGTCCGCCCTCATCTCCCCGCTCTCCCTTGTTTCCTTTAGGTCCTGTTGGTCCCGGTCCTTTAGGCTGACCATCCACACCTGGCTCCCCGGTCTCCCCTGGTAAAACAAAACGCGTGTTTAACCCTTACAACGCTGAAATACTTTATATAAACCTTGGAAAGCAGAGGGTTCTTTTCAATCTGAAAAGTAGTATAATTACTATGTACAATTCATATACTTAACTCATCGGGTATGATATTTAAATATTGAAGATAAATTTCATCGAGAATATAATTTATATGCTATATATGATGGTATAGTGATGCTATGGTGTGATATGTTTGCATGCTTAAAAAATAAGTTGTATTGTTTCCTCGGCAATAAACATAATGTTGAAATAAGTGTTCCGCACTGGATATAAATTAATTCCAATTGTATGACTAATAGAGTTAATATCGATTACTTTCATATTCCAGCTTTAAACAATACCATTTTGTTCACCTGATGCATCATTAAATATTTCATATTACTGGATATAAATGAATTCCAATTATCATGATTATATATGGTTATTAATAAAATAACGTGAGCAAATGTTATATCCCTGATTAAACAATTAATATGTTTTTTTTACCTGAATCGCCAGGATCTCCCGTTGAGCCTATAGGACCCTTTGGTCCCTGCTCTCCCGAGTTTCCTTTCACTCCATCAGGTCCCGTGCTGCCTGGGGGACCTGTGTCACCTTCTTCTCCTGTAGGTCCTTGAGAGCCAGGTGGACCAGGTGGGCCGACCTCTGCAAAATAAGGCTCATTAGTATCACTTAAGCCTGGCAACAAAGGAATAGTTATGTGTACACCATGGAGACCAATTTGAAAGCATCATAAATGTCTTAATTAGCTCTCTCCGCTTGGCTTAAATACCTATGTTATGGGTCCACGGCCATTATGCATTTTTCAATTTTTTTAAATAATTTGGTATGTGTGCATGTTCTGTGTCTGGCGTTCACGTTGCAGCCAACACATAACCTCACAAGTTTGTTGATATATTGTCACAAATACTCGTGTGCTAAAATATTTTAAACTACCGGGTATGTTGTAATAAATTCAGCTTAAACGTTAATTTTTATTTTTCAGTTGGGTGAAAATTTCAATATTAAAATTTTTATTTAACGGTTAAATAGGCCTACACTAACTTGTTTTCCAATACGCCAAGTCTAACAAATCTAAAGATACACAATTCGCCACTAAACAAAATATATACAATCCTCCGCTTAAAATATCCATTAACCTTTTCACTACCATACATGACGGAAATTTCCGTCGTCATTCGTCAATGAACGTAACCACAAATTTTCGTCAAATATATACTACATTTATGTATTTTTCGTCATTTGAAGCTGGAAATTGCGTTAGCAATTCCAGCTTCAAATGACGAAAAATAGCACTCCTACACCAGTATATCTGGATCCTGGCATGCACCCCGGCCTGGAAGTCAAAGGGTTAATAAACAATTAATAAATAAAAAGCTAAAACCGCGATTACCTGATCTAAGACCATTCGATGAGCTGTGCATAGTTCAAAATCTTTGTCTAATTCAACAGACATTTTAAAAAAGCACGAACATCCCCTTTTCATATTGAATCACCTTAACAAAATACGCTATGGTTATCCGATGTTTTTTAAAAGGTAGTCCATCGTCTACGACGTCGGCACAACATTAAACCAACATTAGATCAACATCTTCTGGGCGCAGGCTACATGCCCCACGATGATGTAACTAGACAGTGAGATCCAATACTGGTTTAATGCTGGCCCATCGTCTGCGCATTAAAACAGCAATGAGCCAACATATGCTGGAACTAGCAGGAGCATAGCATAGATAATATGTATATGCATATATGCATATTCATACATATATGATCACGCTCGCATGCAATTGAGATGGTGTTTGTGTTTATAGCGACCGGGCATGCTGGGAGTTCAGCCAGAAGTTTCATGCTGTCATGAAAGTTTCTTTTTTAAGACTCTGGGTCTCAGATCCGGTTCAATCTCCGGTCACTAAGTGTCCCCATCTATATCTCAATTGCAGGCGAGCGTGTATATAATGTATATATATGTGCATATGTATGCATTTGACTCAATGCCTCTAGTATATTCTACTCATAAAAATTATTTATCATTATATAATTATGTCAGCTGTAGTAAGCCTACGTATTTATTTTTTATATAACATACACTTGGTAAAATAAAATCTATCAGTTATTTCCTCATAAGTATGCTGTATACGTAGACCTGGTAATTTTCGCGTGTTAAAATTTTTGCGAATTTCTAATTTTGGGACTTTTCACGAAGTCTAGAATTTGCGAATTTTTTTTCAGTAGCGCTATTATAATAATAATTTCGGCGAAATTCTTGGAATAGCGAAATTGTCCTCCTCGCAAAATTCGCGAAATTTAAAACCTCGCGAATATTACCAGATCTACAGTATACATTTATATAATATAACCCCTATGTTATTTTTATAAGAGGTTAAATACATTGCTGTGAGTCCTGTTGTGAGTCCCTGTTGTGAGTCCCTTAATAAGGCGTTATAACGCCTTAATTTAAGACGTAATTAAGGCGTTATTACGCCTTATTAAGGCGTTAATACGCCTTATTAAGGCGTTATTACGACTTAAATTAAGGCGTTATAACGCCTTATTGGTGTTTCTCTGGAACGAAAATTGGCGGATATGAGCCACGGTAGGGTACTCACCCTGAGCACAGGTGACAGACTCCACGATGATGTTGGTGATGCTGTTAAGGGTGGAGAAGTCCGGATTGACGAAGTAGTTCTGATCTTTTCTCTGTGGCGGCGAGGAGATCCCCTTAATCTCGCTCTCCTTCACGTCAAACGTGGCGTTGATCCCCACGCTGAAGATGGTAATCCCCTGAGCCCAGGTGGCCTCAGCTTCAGAGATCGTCAGGTTCTCCTCCTCGTTGGCGAACCCGTCCGTGATGACGATCCCGATGTTCACCACGTCCTTGCGATCCCCCTTGTCCTCGATAAAGATCCTGTCACGCATCACACGGATGCCGTCCGCGATGTTGGTACGGCCATTCTGAACAAAAACAACAAATATAAATCACCCAGGAGACATTGAACAAATGTTGCTGTGATGTTGGGTCAGCGTCGTAGACGATGGACCAACATTACACCAACACTTGTTCAATGTCTCGTGTTTGCTGGGTACACCCAAGGAAACATGATAAATTCAGCAAATTAGTACTGGTTTAATTTCGGGCAAGCGTCGCAGACGATGAGCCAACATTAAAACCATATTGGCTCATCGTGTCTGTCGGGAGCAAAGACCAGATAGGCTGCCGCTCATCACATGTTCACTTTCACATGTTACTTTCTTTTATTACTCAGTCATTTCTCAACCTATTTTCATGCAATTTTACAAGCACACTTTTTCAGAGACGTCGCAATTAGAAATTTACCATTTTTCAAAAGGTATAACTTTGAAATCATAGCATATTTTTTTCATATCTTTGTTAATAGCAAAATTTCATAAAAATCATGAAGATTTGCCTGAGAAATTTACAACAATTTTTTAGACCATTTGACATGTACTGCCATTCTGGGCTTAGCTATTTGAATGAGTTAATAGAGGGACGTCAAAATTTACTATTCACTACTTTTTAATTCTTTGAAATGGTCAAGGCGATAGAGATTATTTTGAAAAATATTGTTTAACTATCTGTTGAAAATTGATTAAGAACTGGATCTCGTCTGCGATGTTAGTTTTCCCATTCTGAACAAACGATAATATAACTTATAACATAGACAAGATACCCTGTCCATATGTTTGCTCTAGATAAATATGCGATGTTAGTCACCCCATTCAGAACAAGCAGAAATATAACTATAGACTAGATAACGTATCGCTCACCATATGCTCCCTAAAAGCTAGTCTGCGAAGTTAGTCCTACCATTTTGAACAAATACAAATATAAAGAAATATTTGTACAATTTACCTTGTAGGGTATAGTATTGATGGCAGTCTTGATATCCGCTTCGGAATTACTGAGATAAAAGTGTGGCGAAGCTGTGTTGCTGAACACGACAATTCCCACTTGGCTCTGGCTTTTTTCAATCTGTAGCTCGTCCACCATGTTTTCAATGAATGCCATCATGTCGTGCCAGTTGTCACAGAATCCATCATTGTCGTTTTTACAGATACTCCCTGAACTGTCAACCACGAATGTGACGTCCATCGAGGAAACCTCCTCACACGTCTCTGCAATACAACACATGGTTATCATGGTAGAGAATATGCTATCCATGGTTCCAAGATTCATGTAGAAAGTGGTTAAATTCTACTAGCCCCTAGCACACTGATGTCGCCATAGTATTATTTTCTCATGTTTCAGTTGTCTTGTATAACCAGGTTTTAAAAATGAAATATGTCTCAAATCTGTGATAATCATATACATTTCAACCTAGATTTTGCAAATTAAACTAATTTTTAGTCACTTGAAGTTGTGGATCGCGTTAGCTCAGTTCTTGGCTCAGTGCTCTAAGGGTTAACTTTGGAACATAAGTGTGAAACGATTGAGAGATGTCTCGACCTGCTATGCCTTCAGCAGATCTTGATCAGGGTGGGTGATTCTAAATCACCCACTCTGATCATTTAACCACTCTCTATAGTTATCATTGGCTATTGAATCTGACTAGATTACCTGTCGATCACCATGCCTCTATAAGCCTTTTGGCTTGTGACTCACGTGATATCACGTCCGCCCTACTGCTTATGTGAATAATATTGAATTTAATATTCTGTAGATCTGGCATAATATTCGAAAGTGTTTAATATTCGCGAATTTTGTGAGCAGGGCAAATTCGCGAATTCAAGAATCTCGCGAGTTTTTAACTATGATGGCGCTACTAAAGAAAAATAAAAAACATAAGTTCTGAACATCGTGGAAAATCCCAAAATCAGAAATTCGCGAAAATTTAAACACGCGAAAATTACCAGATCTTAAGTCATAAAAGTTGTCAGGTTTTTTTTCAGACGCGTAATCCATAGGGGAGGGGTGGTGCGAATGTACTTTATGCGTTCTGAGTTAATTTTACAAATCGTCCCGGGGTTGAACCCCACTGATTCTGTGTGGGCTATTCAGAGAAATATCTTTGTTTCTCCCTTCTCAATAGGCCATCACTTTAATGGCGGTCTCGTCGAGGTTGAACTAGTGTATCGACGTTAATTTCGCGCAGGGCCACGCGCTGTGCGCTCCTCATACATTTTACAAATTTAATTAATTTTCATTCATTTGAAGTTGTGGATCGCGATAGCGAGACACACATTCAAAGGATAGAAAATTGCAATTAAATAGCTCGAAGGGGTTCATTGACGTTTTGTTCAATACAAATGTCAGGTCCATCAAGTCTCTGCAAGACAATAGTAGTTATAACTAGAGGGGAATTGTGACTTTTTAAGTACCGTAGCAATAATGTTTAAACCTAGCAACCATTTTGAATTTTGTTGGGTTATTTTTATTATGACAGTTTGATTGAAATATTATTTTTTTGGTAGCCATTTTGAATTTGAGTTTTAGACTTCAGACTTCTGAATTCGGACTTCAGACTTCAAATTTCGAAGATGATACGAAATCCCCACTGAGCTTTTGTACTTTAACATAGATATATATTTCTTTGTCAAATGGAAGCACATTCAGAGGGCCCAGTAAACACATTGACTTGTCTCTATGTTGGCTGAATGTTGTGTCACTGTCTGCGACGCTGGCCCAACATGAAAACAACATTGGATCAACCATTCGTGTTTGCTAGAATTACAACTGTTATTTAAAAGGTTGCACACTTGCATACTTGCGCACTCACGTAGTTGCGCACTTGCGTAATTACTTGCACACTTTTGTACTTGCGCACTTGCGTACTTGCGCACTCACGCACTTGCGCATGTACATGCACACTTGCGTACTTGGATAAGCTCTTGCGCACTTGCGTACTTGCGCAAGCACACGTACTTGCACACCTGCGTACTTGCATACATGCGCACTTGGGTACTTGCGCACTTACGTACTCGCGCAAGTACTTGCTCAAGCACTTGTGCACTTGCGTATTCGCGCACATGCGTACTTGCGCACTTGCGCATGGCTGTTTTGGAGAACATCGGGACATGGGGGCGATGGGGTCCAAGTGGACCCCTTCATCGCATGAACGCATGGACATCTTTAGTTAATCACACAAAATAACTCACCTGTTAATTTCCATAAGTCCTTCAAGTTTGTTAAGTGTAGTACATCCAGCTTCGTCTTGCCGGGAAATAAACGACTTTGACTTTGTCATCGTTGAAATGGCGATACTGATTGGTGGTTGTAATTGTGGGTTTTAATAACGCATTTAATCTTCAATACGAAATGTGGCGGGGTAAGTAGACACTTTCATAATTAAAATCCTGAATGAACAAACAAGTACCCTAAATTGTGCAAATGTGGGCAAATGTGGGGAACAGGACGTGAAATCAATGTCATTTTAATGCTAATTGAAAATCAAAGAGGGCGGCCCAACATTAAACCAGCATTGATTAAATGTTTGGCGTCCACCATTATAAGAGTATCAGCACAGTGAATGTCAAGGTCCCATCCCACTAAAGATCCTAATCTAAAAATTAAAAGTGATCTATCACCCCTTATATAGTATGAATAAATTTGTGACAAATAAATCAAAGTTGCCACAAGATGGGGCACAAGTGTTTCCTTATATGGGATGATTGGCATGTGACCATCATGTGACCCTCATACCATATAAGGGGTGATAGATCACCTTTAAAATTATCGCAACTTCATTTTCATTAGAAAACTACGTTGACATATTTTGTATAAGCCGTGGAAACCAAAGGTATTTCAATTTAAAAATCATCATGAAAACCCTTTGGTCGCCATCGTTTATACGAAAATATTCCAGCGCTTTAAATGTTAAGTATATTAATTACAATTACCTTCACAAACGACAGCTGAAAGCACCGCAGCAGCGATTGAGCTGAGTGCTTCGAAATTCGGAGAGATGAAATAGTTCGAGTTCTTTCTCTGTGGTTCAGAAGATATCGCCTTCAGCTCATCTTCGTTGAGGTCGCGGGTGGCGTTAATACCCACGCTGAAGATGGTGATGCCTTGAGACTTGGCGTGTTTTGCCCTGGTCACGGTGTGTTCAGCCTCCTCATTGGCGTTACCATCAGTGATGACAATGGCTACGTTACGAGCATCTTTACGGTCACCGTTCTCAGTAGTGAACTGTACCTCGCTCATTAACCAAAGACCGCCTGAGATGTTGGTCTTACCGTCCTCATAAGGTAGATCATCAATAGCGTCAAATGCATCTTCTTCTTCGTCAAAGTCCTTAAGGAAGAACATATTCTTTGCAGTATATGAGAACAGTACCAATCCTATGCGTGTTCCAGTCTCCTCAATCTCTAGCTCGCTCACGAGGTTCTTCATGAAGGCTTTCATTAAGAGGTAGTTATCACATTCATCCCGACTTGGACAGATACTCCCTGAGCTATCCACCACAAACACCACGTCCAACATACTATCAGAATCACATTGCTCCCCATCGTCATCTGGTGTATCAGTGGCGATCTCATCCGTGGTCTTCCTAACCACCTGAGCCCAGCCATCATCGAGGTCTTCGTACGTGTCAAACACAACGTACTCCCCTTCTCCAATGTCGTTAAGCAGGCTGGGATTTGAGAAAGCGCTTCCAATCCCCACGGCCACTATTTTAGCGTTCTCTCTGAGTTTGTTGGCCTGGGACCGGGCGTTGCTGGCGCTGTCTGGTTCATTGCCCGTGATCAGGATCACCACATTCTCAGACACATCGTCGTCACGATCACCATTTGGCTGAAAGTAGATGACTTTCCTGCAGCGCCTGAGACCCTCGCCCGTATCGTGACTACTGGCATCACCAGTACGGGCCGAAGCACTTATAAGACGGGCTTCCAAAGCGTCCTTCAGTGAACCAGCACTGGAAAAATCGTCCAGTTTGATTTCGGTGCTGGTCTCCTCGTTGTAGACCACCAGGGCCACCTGTGTTTGAGCAGGACTTATGGAGAACTGATCCACTACTGACATCATGAAGCTCACCACGTAGTCTGTATCATCTGTGTCGTCTGGCAGGTCAACCACAAACGTCAAATCTAACTTACAACCTGAAAAATAAAAGTGATTGTATAAATAGTACAAATATCAGATCAAACACAGAAGTAACAAACAGAGTAGGTCTACATTTTAAAAACCTATCAATCAAATCGTTTCGATTAGTGTTTATTATTGCACAAAAGTTAATTTGATACATCAGTGCAACTCTGGGGCCGGAGTACGGCGATTCGCTGAATTTGCCGGGGATGCTTGGTTGATTTCCTCATGTGAGGTTGTGTCTCGCTGCCGCGAACCACAATCTCAAGTGGTTGAAAATTACTTATATTTGTTTAATTAGAGACCAAACATTTACAAATCTTCATATTTGAACACACATTTCGTTAACAATAACTGTGACTTAATCCCATATAAAACCGATTAAAGCGACTATAGTCGGGATTAGCAGCAGGCAAAGGGTTAAAAACGACTATGGTCGAGCTTAGTGGTTAAAAGGTTAACTTACTGTCGCATGCTTGTAGAGATGGGTGAGGTAGGCTGATCAGCATCACTATCAGACAGCACATGGCTTCTCGCCATAACCAGGCCATCGTGTTCTCAGAGCCTCAATGGCCCACCAAATCACAAAGTATCTGCAACAGACAAACAATAACATGTTGCAATATTAACAGTAAACAATAACACGTTGCAATATTAACAATAAACACTAAACAATAACACGTTGCAATAATAACAATGAACACTAAACAATAACACGTTGCAATAATACCAATGAACAATAAACAATAACACGTTGCAATTTTTTTGTACAAACCATGGACACTAAAGGTTTTGTGAATTTGAAATCACGATAGATGTTTTAGTTAGCTCTTTCTGGTTCATTTGAATACCTATCGTATGGGTCTACGGCCTATTTAAGTATGTTTATTCTTACAGTGCGGGGATCGACTTTAGTCGTCAGAATCTGACGTCTACTGACGTCAGATTATGACGACTAAAGTCGATCCCCGCACTGTAGGAGTTAACCATGAAAAGCATAGTCAAATATATCAGTACCAGGGAAGACATGACGAAAGAACTTCTAAAGTACACATCATCACATGATAACCTTTATCTGATCATCTGATCGCATTGTCAAATATGTTAGTACCAGGGAAGAATGATTTACACACATCTAAAAAGCACCTCTTTACATTACCACTTTAAAACGATCATCTGATCTGCATAGTCAAATATGTCAGTACTGGGAATGAAACACCCACATCTAAAAAGAAACACCTGTTTACATGACCACCTTTATCTGATCCTCTGATTATCTTCTATGATGCATGGTAAAACATGTCAGTACAAGGTAAGAAATAAAGCACCACCTTAATATGAGCATCAACAGATTGTCACAAACACATTTGCTAACAATGAGCTTGACATTGAATACAAATTTAAGCCAGAAGTGTCATTACTGAGTCTCCATCTTGTCAATAGATACTGATAATAATAGTCTGCGAGATAAACCACATTGAATTACGTGTCTGAGCCCAAAAGGTTTTTTGCATAAATTGTGAGCCAAACTTATATGTGATCATTATGTGTCTTTTTTTTGAGAATTTATCTCTGTTGTGATATTAGGCTAATCAATGTCATGCAGATAAAAATCACACTCATTTATATAATATAACCCTTTCAGCGCTGGGACCAACTTTAGACGACAGAATAGGATTTTAGTCCATGACACCATTCAAATTACATCTACATGGGCTTCTACAGTTCCCATTCAAAACGGTTTTCTGTGACGTCACTGCCTTTCACATAATATGGTGGACGTCATGATTACTACAATGCTGGACACGTGGAATTCGTCCAAGAAAACAGGTTTCGCATTTTATTGAATATGTATTATGTCGGTTATAGATGGACGCAAGGTTCCCAAATTAATTATATCACTAACTTACCATTGCCATGTCTTATGTTTCATCATCAACTCCATGTAGAAATTTATTGTTTTGCGATAATTTAGATGTACTATGTACATCAAGAATTGAACAATGTGTACAAGCCTATACAGCGCTAGTGTCAATACGAGTAATGCCATGTTTGTTAAGGGGCCAGACAAAAAGATCGAGCTTAAATGGAAGAATTAATTCCTTAAGTTCCCTATCCGTTAAACTACTGGGGTATTTAGGATATTTCAATGGCCCAGGAAAAACACGCGATTTCGTCGTGCAATCAACATTTCATTAGCGACGTTTTTAGAAAAGAGCTCACTTGAACATCGAAGATTTGACCTGCCCCCTAAATAATATTATATATTGGAAGACGCCCGCATTTTTGCTCACTGATCAGTATATATCTACCGATGATACTGTTCAAATTCTCTAAGTAAACAAGACGTATTGAGCCAATGCTGGTTTGATGTTAGTCCACCGTCTACGACGCTTGCCCAACATCAATATCAAACTTTTGTTGATCTGGCTATTCACAGAGAAAACACGAGACGTTGACTATGTATTGTGTTAACCCTTCAAGTGGGTGAAAAATTCTCATATTTGTTTAATTTGGGGCCAAGCATGTGTCAATCTCGATGTTTGAACACTCATTTCATTTCCAATATATGTGATTTAATCTGATACTAAACCAGATTAATCTCTTACAGTGCGGGGATCGACTTTAGTCGTCAGAATCTGACGTCTGCAGACGTCATGTTCTGACGACTAAAGTCTATCCCCGCACTGAAGGCCTAAAAGTAAAAATATTTATACTGGCCATTTACTGGCCATTTATGATGATTTTAAATTAAAAAAAAAACCTTCGGTCTCCATGGTTTGTACAAAAATAATTCAGTGCTTTAAGGGTTAAGACGATCATTGTCGTGCTCAGCACCTAAAGGGTTAAGATGCTGATATATTCTAAACATGCCTTCGCCAGCTCACTGAAAGTAAAACAGCCAAACCCTTAAAGCGATGATTTTTTTATGAAAACCTTGGAGGCCAAAGGGTTTTTTACATTTGGAAAGCATCATAAATGGCTTAGTTAGTTCTTTCCGATTCATTTGAATACCTATGTTATGGGTCTACTGCCATTAGAAATATTTTAAATCTTACCGTGCGGGGATTGACTTTAGACGTCAGAATCTGACGTCTACAGACGTCAGATTCTGACGACTAAAGTCGATCCCCGCACTGTGAGAGTTAATAATATATTCAATCCCTTGAATGTTTGAATAAAACTGGATATGAAAGAATGGGGTTTTAGGCCACCTTTCTATACCTCAAGGCTAAACTGGGCCAGTATAAAGCTAGATAATATATATGAACCCCCTCCACAATGTTGAAATTTAAATTACTTTAGTATTGACGCTCGAAGATAATGAATGAAAATTCCTAGTGAAAGGATCTAGAGGGTATTATCACACAAAGGATAACGTCATTGTGTCTAGACTTTTTGTCTTTTTTTGACAGTTAAATCCCTGGCCAAGGCTAACACGACAAAGGTGTGTAGAAAGTTATACAGACAGGCAGACTACAGCAATACAGTGTGTACTGTGTATTTCCACGAGCGATTAAACGAACGAACCAACGAATGAACAAGCGAACAAACGAACGAACGAGCAAGCGAACAAAAAACTAACGAACGAGCACACGGACGAACCAAAGAACGAGCGAGCTAACGAACAAACTTACAACCGAATACACAATAAGAAGAAGTATAATCATTAGCTTTGTTTGAAGACACATTTATTTTTGTACAATCATAAACAAATATGAAGACTTAGTGTAGATCAAGTACCCACTGTTCTCTCATATGTTTGCCTATGTGTCGTAATGCACTCCTCACCAATACTGAATAACGGCGTGTGATAGCACATCTTAGCCCACGTACATTTGGGGCCATTTCACCTTCAAATTTATTTGCTGATGATATTTGGCAAAGATCAATCAATCAATCAATCAATCAATCAATCAATCAATCAATCAATCAATCAATCAATCAATCAATCAATCAATCAATCGATCGATCGATCGATCGATCGATTGATCGATCGATCGATTAATCAATCAATCAATCAATCAATCAATCAATCAATCAATCAATCAATCAATCAATCAATCAATCAATCAATCAATCAATCAATCAATCAATCAATCAATCAATCAAACAATCAAACAATCAATCAATTAATCAATCAATCAATCAATCAATCAATCAATCAATCAATCAATCAATCAATTAATCAATCAATCAATCAATCAATCAATCAATCAATCAATCAATCAATCAATCAATCAATCAATCAATCAATCAATCAATCAATCAATCAATCAATCAATCAATCAATCAATCAATCAATCAATCGATCAATCAATCAATCAATCAATCAATCAATCAATCAATTGAACTTCTATTTATAGCGTAACTGCAGACTAAGCTCAGAGGCGCACAAATCCTCAGCATGATTATGTGTCATAATCCACGTCTAAGCAGGTCCGTCAAGGAGCTACGTCGGGAAAGTCATATCTAATAGGTGAGATTCAAGTATTTTCGGAAATTTAAAAATTGTTCGGGTATTTCGTATGGGCATAGGCAGAGCATTCCAAAAGGCTGTGTCGGCTACAGAGAAAGTTTCAACCCTGTCTTAGTTTTATACAGGGAACACAAAATATATTTGAATTTGTGGAGCGTAGATATTTTGATTATTGTGTCCAAACGAGTAAGTCAGCGAGGTAGGCAGGTTGGATGCCTTGAAATTTGTAATGTTATATTTCATATTTCCAAATGAATGCAAAAATTGACAGGAAGGCAATAAAAATGTTTTAGTACAGGAACATAATGACTAAAACTTGCCACAGTCCAGTGCCAGAGATATTTACTTAGCAAGTGCTAAAGTAGTCTTTTTCGAATTCGCCGGTCACGGATGTAATAGAAGTATGTGTTTTCGGAAATTCAAGTTGCTGTCAACTAATACACCAAGGTTTTTGGCTGATGCGGATATAGATTTGTGTCATGACATTTGCAATTATTTAAGGATGTTTCTTGTTGAAGTGGTGTTGACCAATGAGGGTTAAACTTCAGCTTAGGGGGCCACCATTCATTATCCAGGGGGGGGGGGGCTGTAGTTTTTGTCGCGGACAAATTAATTATTTCAAGCGGGCTGACAATTTCGCATTTTATTACATGTTTATATAGTACAGTTCTTGGAGTAAAATATTTATTTCACGCCCGAAATTATTTTCCTTAGCGTTTTAAAATTGATGAAGACATGTAAATTCGACTATCATCCGCATAGAGCTGGTGATTTATTTAGAAAATGGCGATTCCAGCTGAGTGATGATATAGTGTATAAATAGAAAAAATGATCCAAGTACGGTGCTCTGTAGAATTCATATGAGATTGTAACATTTTCGGAGAGAGTGTATTATTTTTTTGTGGATTGACGCCAATCCACATGTAAATTCGACTATCATCCGCATAGAGCTGGTGATTTATTTAGAAAATGGCGATTCCAGCTGAGTGATGATATAGTGTATAAATAGAAAAAAATGATCCAAGTACGGTGCTCTGTAGAATTCATATGAGATTGTAACATTTTCGGAGAGAGTGTATTATTTTTTTGTGGATTGACGCCAATTTTCCATACCAATCTGATAAATTGTCTATCACGCACACGAAATAATAGATTAATGAACGAATAGGTAATGAATGAATGAATGAATGAATGAATGAATGAATGAATGAATGAATGAATGAATGAATGAATGAATGAATGAATGAATGAATGAATGAATGAAGAAATGAAAGACTAAGTGAATGAAAATGAATAAATGAATTAATAAATTAGCGAACAAACAACTGAACGAACGAACGAACGAACGAACGAACGAGCGAACGAACGAACGAACGAACGAACGAACGAATGAAATAATAAATTATGATTTTCAAGTAATTAGGTTTTTAAAAGGTTCCTTCAGGTATCAATATTGTAGATCTTGTGGAAATAACAAAGCCAGCAAGACTGGGGTGGACTATCAGTAGCGTACTGGAAACAGGATAGCCCTGCCAGTGTACTGTCAGATGGTCCACCACAAAAACCTCTTTATTACCTACATTTGATGTTTAGTATAGATAGCTGCCCTTGCCCTTGACCTTGCCTTATCTATACATGTATCAGTACACATATTAACTCGAGAAAAGAGAGCAGATATACAATATACCCTGCAGCCGGATTTTACACTTTAATTTTTTATGGGATATACTGAGAAAAATACATTATGTTTCGTGCTAGATTTGTTTCAATTTAAACAAAATCATACATCATACATTTGAAACTTAAAATCAAGAGCCAATTTTCGAGACCGTTTACGTATTTTCCAAAAAATAAGTGTTATCTGAAAAAATATCTCCCACAATAATCGAAGTAAGTACAGGAAAGTCCATTAAAGCAGAATTTGATCATTTGTTTTTACGAAGTTAACGAGAGAAAATCATTTTCATTGACCTTGAGAGGGTTTTGGGTGTCATGATGCTGCAATCCCGACCTCAAGATGAAAGAAAATCACATAATTCCAGCAAGCACACACGTGTAATAAGTTACCAACAAAATATTTTTTTGTGATGCATAACACTATTTTATCATGAGGTTGAGTGAATGTTGGGCCAGCGTCGTAGACGGTGGACCAATACTGACCCAGGATTGACTAAATATATTCGTGCGACAACGGTTCTTCAAGGATGAATAGTCAGCCAAGCTCATAATGGACTTGATGAATGATTTTGCTGTGTATGTGTTCTTTTAATATATATATCAAAGCGTCGGGAAGAGAGAATTCGCAACATCAAAACACATTGATTTACGGATTTTTTTTGAATTATCCATTACTTCATACATATCCATTGCTGATATGGGTCGCTCCGCCATGATGGTTGTGTGATATAAATCACTACGAATATATCACTACATATATAGATACAATGTTTACCTTACCCGGTAACTGATACATGACCTCAAATCGAATTACACTTCTCTGTAAATAAGTACAGGTAAACCTGTATTTTGTAGACAATGAAATGGTTTCAGCATTTCTGGAGATGACCCAGTACTCAGTGCCGTCTACATGATCGATATCATTAACAAACCTGTCAACGGCAGTATTCTGTTATAATGGCTCAGCATTTCTTAAATTCCTAGCTAAGATACCCTGTATGTATCATTGCCATGCAACCAAGGTTTCATTTAATTAGGAGAGGCTATGCACATTACATATTCACCTGTTGCTATCCAAAATAATTTTATTTTGAATTCATACAAGTTACAAATTGTAGACAATTGGGTCATATTCTGATACATTTAACACATACAACTTAAGAACCATTATACAAAAGTATCAGAATTTTAATTGTATTTGTCTTCACAACACATTTGGCAAACATCATTTACGAGTTCACATGAAATATTTATCAAGAACATTTCTCCACAATGTTCACAATGATTCAATTAGGATCCACGTACAAAAACTCTTAGGATTTATTTTATCGTCACCTACTCTTATATCCTTTCAAAATTTAAAAAAAAAAGGATCTTAAACCTTAAAGCCATAAATTAAATAATTTTACCCACTTGAAGTTGTGTCTCGATACCGTGACTCACAACTTCAAGTGGGTAACAATTACCCATATTTGTTTATTTTATTTTTTATTTGCACATCCCAATGTTTAAACGTTCATTTAATTACCAAATAATATTGATTTGATTGGGTAATAAAACAAATACTATGATGATGAACTTGTTTTATTGCTAGTATTTTTTAGAACGTTTGATCATTTAACTTTGGAGAAATGCACAGCGACAACTATATGGTAAACATTATTGATTGGAGAATAATCCGTGCTTGAAGACTTATTATTTACAAGGTAATAAAAAAATGACCACTCTCAGAATAAATGTGAAATGTTGCATTTCCTGTCATCTCAGTCATACTCCAAATTAATTGTTAGTTTTGGCGGGGAGGGCTCCCTGCCAAAGAAGGTGGAATTTGATTGAACATTTGGCAGATCCTCTGTTAGTAAAGCATGTGCATTCTTTTAATTTGGCAGTAGCTAAGGAGCTAAATATTGACATCTGTAAATACAACTAAGAGAAAAAATCATCACTTAGAACCTTTTGACACGCGAGTAATTATTTTGCTATTTTTAAATACATTATCGTTAGGAATATTAAATAATAACATAGTACTGATTTCCTAAACATAAACAGCGTTATATTTGATAAGATCAAAATAAGATATTATGTACTTGAAAGCATGGTATTATATGCAGCAAAATGATTAAGTCCATGTAATGTTACATTGCATATTAAAATGTCGTATTTGTCACTTTAAAAGTTACAGATATTATCAAGGTGATGATACAAAATATTTCTAGACTTTTGTTAGATATGCGTCCTTGTTTGTTGTATATTATACTAAACCCGGTGTATGTATAGTGACCAGTTTTCGTGTTCGCTGGTGGAGAAAATAGACGTTTAGGGAAACTGGCCAGGACAATAATCACACACCACTGTGTAGATATACATATGAACTGGAGCAGAGCTGGGTCGTGTATAGTGTTAACTGCCAAATAAATCCAATTACTGTTGCTTTAATGTTGGGCCAGTGTCGTAGACGTTGGCCCAACATTAAAGCAACATTGTTTGAATGTATCCTGTTTACCTTGACGTTCTTGAACATTCCTTGATGTGCAGTAAAATAGAAATGGAAACGTTCATTATCATACAGCAAAGCCTTTTCGAGAATATTACCAGCAAACACGTTTGGCCAGCATCGTAGACGGTTGACCAACATTAGAACAACAATGAGCCAATCTAGCGTGGTCAGTGTGGCATAACCTACACTCGCTCAGGAAAGAAGGTTCTCGAACATTCCTTAATGTGTGATAACATAGATATGGAAACGTTCATTATGTAGCAAAGCATATTCGAGAACATTAGTATTAAGAGTAGGCCTACTCCGCCCCCCCCCCCCCTATTGATATGGTTTCTTCAGTACTCACAGATTGATGAGTAGAATGGTTTTACACATCATTTTATAAACCCCCACGATGTCGATCACACACTGTGCTTTTTACTAAGCAGGTGATATGGGAAAAAACATATAATGCTATTAATTAATTTGATAATACAAATAATTTGATAAATAACTGACATGTACATAATAATCTGTTTAGATATGAAAGGGTTATCCGCACTTTGTGGAGTAGCAGATGCGGCTTTTCATATCCAAGGGGTTTATATATTGACCATTGGTGACTGATTTATGATGTGACATTGTGTGCTTGTATTCCAAAGAGTGGAATCAGAGTGGTAATGTATTTAGTGTACAAGCGATCAGTATTGTCGCCTTCACTATCGAAGTGACACCATTTTTGTAGATTAAAACTGATATTTTAACTATATTAGTATAACGAGAGTTAAACTTTGAGCTGCTGAATTAACGAGAGTTAAACTTTGAGCTGCTGAATTAACGAGAGTTAAACTTTGAGCTGCTGAATTAACGAGAGTTAAACTTTGAGCTGCTGAATTAACGAGAGTTAAACTTTGAGCTGCTGAATTAACGAGAGTTAAATTTGAGCTGCTGAATTAACGAGAGTTAAACTTTGAGCTGCAGAATTAACGAGAGTTAAACTTTGAGCTGCTGAATTAACGAGAATTAAACTTTAAGCTGCTGAATTAACGAGAGTTAAACTTTGAGCTGCTGCATTAACGAGAGTTAAACTTTGAGCTGCTGAATTAACGAGAGTTAAACTTTAAGCTGCTGAATTAACGAGAGTTAAACTTTGAGCTGCTGAATTAACGAGAGTTAAACTTTGCGCTGCTGAATTAACGAGAGTTAAACTTTGAGCTGCTGAATTAACGAGAGTTAAACTTTGAGCTGCTGAATTAACGAGAGTTAAACTTTGAGCTGCTGAATTAACGAGAGTTAAATTTGAGCTGCTGAATTAACGAGAGTTAAACTTTGAGCTGCTGAATTAACGAGAGTTAAACTTTGAGCTGCTGAATTAACGAGAGTTAAACTTTGAGCTGCTGAATTAACGAGAGTTAACCTTTGAGCTGCTGAATTAACGAGAGTTAAACTTTGAGCTGCTGCATTAACGAGAGTTAAACTTTGAGCTGCTGAATTAACGAGAGTTAAACTTTGAGCTGCTGAATTAACGAGAGTTAAACTTTGAGCTGCTGAATTAACGAGAGTTAAACTTTGAGCTGATGAATTAACGAGAGTTAAACTTTGAGCTGCTGAATTAACGAGAGTTAAACTTTGGGCTGCTGAATTAACGACAGTTAAACTTTGAGCTGCTGAATTAACGAGAGTTAAACTTTGGGCTGCTGAATTAACGAGAGTTAAACTTTGGGCTGCTGAATTAACGAGAGTTAAACTTTGAGCTGCTGAATTAACGAGAGTTAAACTTTGAGCTGCTGAATTAACGAGAGTTAAACTTTGAGCTGTTGAATTGCTTGTTTCTATTTTTCAATAATCTAACCGTTTAACTGACGGTACCGAATATATTCGTTGTCATCATTTTTTCACTACCACATTAAGCACTACCTTTTAAGCATGACTGTTAAAAATAAAATTTGGCAACAATTAGCAATATTTGAGAAGAGTTTACCTCCATTTTGTGAAATATGAACAATTTTCACTCACTTGAAGTTGTGAATCGCGTCAGCGAGACATAACTTCAAGTGCGATTTAAACTTGAAATGGATGATCAATAAATGCATTATTTGATTAGCTGAGCATCCACCACAAAGTATATTCTCAGTTTGTTTCTATGATATATTTTGTCTGCCTCAACCCTTTAATACTGATTATTTTGTGTATAAACCATGGAGACCGAAGGGTTTATTTCAATTTGAAATCATCATAAATGTCTTAGTTAGGTCTTCCCGATTCATTTGAATACCTATGTTATGGGTCAACGGCCAGTAGAAATATTTTCACACTTAAAGACGATCCCCGCACTATAACCGTTAAAATCTCCTTTTTGAAACTGTATATCTATGATGTATATACGGGACAAACAGGGTTAACATTCTATAATGGCCGCAGACCCATAACGTAGGTATTCAAATACAGTGGAAAGATCTAACTAAGATATTTTTAATAATTTCAAATTGAAAAAAAAACTTTGGTCTCCATGGCCTATATATAAAACTACTTCAGCGTTGTAGTTAACCCCTCGTGATGCAACAAAGCATAATTTTGTTTCTCTGAAAACTGATTTTATTTTATTCACCTGAAGAATTTAGAATGACAATTTACACGAAGCTGTTTTAACAACATATTTTCTTGATATTGCCGCCCACTTCAAGTCATCTTCATCCACTACAATTGCGACAGCAATTCTCGGCTTATAGTGGATGAAGATGACAACGGTAAATTCAGACTTAAAATGGTTAAGATGCACGTGTGACCTTGGGGTCAGAAGGTTAGAAGGTGCAAAATGACAACTTTTATTGAAATGCCGCGGCTGGCTGGGTCGGAAACCTGTGGGACTACTTCAGGTGGGGCCGACACGGAATGCCGGCGTGTGGCCTGGTGACATCGTCATGGTAGAAGAACTCAGGGCAGGTGTGGTGGGCCTACCCGGGGGGTACTACAACTGATACCCCCCCCCCCCCTACCATGGCAGGGGTGACACGGAACTTAACCCGCGTAACTCACAAATACATTAACTCTCTTTTTCATTAACCGTGAGATGTGAAACGCTAGCAGTATTCCCATCTAAATATAAATACAAATGGCCTGATTTAATAATGTGTCCATGAATAAAGACTCATAACATCATTTTTGAATAAGTGAATTTTCTTTAATGTGTGCTAAATAAATATGGTATATAAATGCTTGGAGGTAAAATATGTTTAATTTAAAGCTGAATTATTTGCTTTTCCATCACCTTATGTCTTTATGTCCATCTTTGTCTCATCATTTTTTGAATCACGGGCATTTTTTCTTTCCCAAGATCCCTTTTCATCCTGGTTATTTGACCCCCTGTGACCCTCGCATACAAACACAACCGCATGACATACACAACTGTTGTCTAATTTTAAATTTTGAGAAAATGGTATAGATCTGAGTCAATACAATAACAGCCGGTCAAGCATATCATGTATTACACTTTTGTACTTAATAAAATCAGGACATTTTTAATTCACCTTAATATGGTAATTGTGGCAGCAATTCACACCTTAACCCTTAAAGCGCTGAATTAATTTGTAAAAAAACATCGCAACCAAAGGGTTTATTTTCATCTTGAAATCATCATAAATGACTTAGTTAGCTCTTTCCGATTCATTTGAATACCTATGTTAGGGGTGTACGGTCATTAGAAATATTTCTACTCTACAGTGTGGGGATCGATTTTAGTCGTCATAATCTGACGTCTACAGAAGTCAGATTCTGACGATTAAAGTCGATCCCCGCGCTGTAAGAGTTAAAATGAGCACAAAAAGTGCGTGACTGACACTACAGTTAAAAACGAGTATCACGATTCTAAAATTGTTCAATAAATAACCATAAAAAAAATGATATAAAACACGAACCTGAGAATGCAGTGGACGCTACATGTATATCATTTTAAAAATATATCATTCCATTGGATATAAAAAGAGTGTATCTGCCACTTTGTAAAGTGGCAGATACACCCTTTTATATCCAAGGTGGCTATATATAGTGGTTTGATGTGTTATATTCTGGTTCCATATTTTGTACGAGCTTTCGACTGCTGAATTAGTATATTCAACAACATCCAGCTACAGGTATATGCGGTTTTAGCTGCTCAAATAGAAAATTTACCCAAGTGTAGCCACGTAATATACATGGTTAGATCTAGGCAGTAGGCCAACAAAAAACTTTACTTTACTTCCTTACTTGACAATACAGCCAGAGATGAGTATCAGCTGAGGGAGAGTTAGTTACCTTGGTCTACTTCTATCTATATACTTATGTGCTTATCAGAAAATACCAGACATGCATCATTATGTTGGTTTTACTCTTTAACCCCTCTATCGCGGGGAGCGACTATAGACGTCAGAATCTGACCTCTAAAATGACGTTAACCATGGTAACAGCAGGACATATTGGATCCCTGTTCAAAAGCCATTATGATAATTATACGCTATTATCAACTCTCCAGTCCTTAGTATAAACCAAGCCTGTAGATTAAGAAAGACATAAGCAACATTGACTGAACTGAATGATATCATTCCCAAACCTATTCAATTACCTCAGGGATTGACTTTAGACGTCACAATCTGACATCTATATTGACGTCAGATTCTGACTTCTAAAGTCGATCCCCGCACTGAAAGTGTCAACTATTTGTAACAGTCGTAGACCCATAGCCTGATGACATAGGTATTAAAATAAAGCGGAAAGAGCTAATTCAGACATTTACAATGATTTCAAATTGAACAAACCCTTGGTTTTCTTGGTTTATATTTCAGCGCTTTAACCCTTTCAAGCCTGAGTTTACCATAGTCAACTTCATCCACTACAAGCCGCGAATTGCTGTCGCAATTCTCGACTTGTAGTGAATGAAGATGATTCGATGTGGTTTAAAAATTAAAGAAAATTACCATGTATTGGTAAACCAGTTTCATAGAAATTTTCATTCTAAAACCCTTGGTTGTAGGGATATTAAGTCTGTTTTCAGGAATGTAAAATGATGCTTCAATGCATCGTGAGGGCTTAAAGGGTTAAGGGTTACAAATTTAACATGCCAGGAAATGATATCCGCATTTTGATCAGCGTTATTGTGCACATTAAGGTCATCACAAATATGACCTTCACAGTTGAGTGATTGACAGGTATTTATTGAGCATATCATACTCACGTACACTTACACGATGTATCATCTCAATACCACCATGATAAGGCCAATATAAATAAATGTTTGACTATCTCAGAGATGAGAATCGCACATGCCTAGGATTTTACGTTACTTCCTGCGTAATACCCTATTTTGACCGTTAATTTTGATATATACCATAGAAACCAAAGCATTATATGTAAATATATGTTGGCGGGGGATCTGGTGCAGTGGTTAAATGTGCCTGCATGGAAAATCAGAGATCGCGGGTTCGCACTACGCTCTGGCCTTCAATTTTCAAAGGAACAAAATGTTTCTTCTCCGCTCACTCGTAAAGATTACATTTTGTGGGGTACATGTATATGTTTAGTATAGTTAGCATAGTCGACATCAGTGCTTTAAATATCAACGACACGACAAGCAGAGATCAACAGATTGAAAAGTTCTAGGCCCTTTAATATAAAGATCTTGGCCCTTTTACCAATACGTTCTGGGCTTGTCCAGGTCCCCCAACTCGTGGGTAGGCTGCGTTGGGTGAGAGAATAAAACAACACTCTTTTCTGGATCAAAAATGAAAACTGAAATTTTATTGTGGTTTCGTACATTATATAGTATCGGTATATCCGGCCTACTATCGGGCCAGCTGCGCGTAACATAATTCGCCATAATTTACGGCTGGTAAAACATAATGTCATTTAGTGTAATGTCGTAGGGTCGGTAAACATACTCATATATTTCCTTGATTATGCTGTGGATTTATTACACCTGCCACTCAGGCCGGGCTTTGTTACAACGACTCAATAATCTCCATTTTCCTTTTTATAAGTTTGGCATTTCTTTAGATCCACTATGTCGTTCACAGTAAATATACAGTCTGATATAACATCGCATATATATTATATATATTTATACCTTTCTATATAATAGTTACTACTTCCCGTAGGCTAGGTGTTCTTATTAATATGGTTACCAAATATCATATTGTTCTCTCTACTTAACCAGTCCGGAGAGGGTTTGTTTTTGACCCTCGTATAATTCAGATAAATTTTGTTATGTAAGCTTCTTAACAGTCATTGCGTACCCGTGATATACTTTAACACCTAGAGTTAACACCTAGCGTACGGAAGTGTGGCAAACCGATTACTCAGTCCATTATTAATATAAGCTGCGGCTAATAGTTGTCTGCCTGGGGAGTAATAACACTCACGGCCTGTGCCCAGCTTATCCGCGGTCTGGCCTGTCTTTAAACCAATTAGTCCTTTATATAGATATTTATTAAAACCGTTACAACCAGACTAAACCTATTTGGAGGACGAATATATTTTTGACGCCTGGCACTTATGCCGTCAGTACGGGATACCCCACTAGAAACGGGACATCCAGATATCCTGACACGCAGTATCAGTGCACGGTGCGCGTGTCGCAGAAACCAGCCGAAACAATCAACCCTTCTCTCCCAGGGCTTACCATGCTGTAATTTTCATTTATATTAGATCGGAATATTTTACATTCGCCCCCCTCTAACGTGAAAAGGTGTATGTAAGTGTATACCCTTAGATACACCTTTTTACCATAAATTCATCTCTATGACTAAAATATTTATGTTATCAAGCTTAACCACAAAAGTCACTTTACATTTCAACAACTTATTCAAATTGCATAATTATGCTTGCATCGTATCGATACCTGTGCAGGTTAACATTGCATTGTCCCATGTATGTAAACTTTAAACAACGTGTACAATAATCTTTTAAGCACTCTCAGTTAGAGGACTCAGCAGTTCCCCCTGGAGATGGAGAGGCAGGCTGAGTGAGGGCCACCCATGTGGGCCCTAATGATTGCAGCTCAGTCGCTGTCTCCGCATCTCGCGACTTTGGGATTGTGTCAGTTTTCTTGCACCATCGAGTATTCCCCCAGTTTCTCAATATGAATATTGTCACCCCCACTGAAAATGTAATGCTGACCCCGGCCGTAATCCACCCAGAATGGTAGGGATGATCAGGCCCTGTATTCCATCCTGGATGACTTACTTTTGGGGGTAGCTTCAGTTTTTGGATAGTTAGGTCCGTTATTGCAGGTAGGTGTTTCCATTCTGGGCGTTCCAGTTGCTGTCTCACCAACTCGTCCGGAAGAAGCTGAGGTAAATTTAGTGTATCTACAGAAAGAAAGGGATTTACATATTTTAATGTTGAATTATAACGGACTGTACCTGAGAGAAGCCATTCTTTGCCCCGTACCTGACAAGTAGCAGCTACGCGCAAAGTGTATATTCCCAGCGGGAGATAATTGGCTCTCTCTGGTTTCTTTGGACAGTGAACACTGTACGTCTCCCCAAAACTGAGGAGCACGAAGATAGTGGGTGTAACTTCTTTTACTGTCCCAATTGGGGCATCCACTCTGGTAACCGTTACAGCACAACTTTGATAATGATTCGAGTCACCGTTCAGAATACTGCGTGCACACAGTAATCGTCCTGCTCCATAGATTGGCCCAGTTCTGCATATACCTGGCTGATTTCCGATGCAGGTGTGAGGTTCGAAAATACCTCCGTGACGTGTGTCTATCGCCACTGCTGATGGTACCTGTATCTGAAGTGTGTAGTCAGAAGTATTGCGGGGGACTGGCCAACTAGAGATCCGGTACCTCAGGTATTCTGTTTCATCCACTAAAGGTAATTCTGCCTTGAAAACTAATTTGTTCTGATCCTCCCACATAGGGTGGATTTGGATATGTTCATAGTACCACTCACTACGTGGTCCAAAATGTCCCAATTCACGGCTGCTTTCCAGGATCTGTACCAGATCCTGTAGTGGGAGAATTTCCTCTGTGAGCCAGCCAAGTTCAAGGGATGCTCGTTGCCGCTGATATCGATCGCATTGGCGCTGCCAAAGGTACTGTACACTCCCTAAGGCGGCCAATATGCGATCGACTCGCGCATCATCCTGCAATTCTGTGATTCTTCCATTGTTTCCACTGGCTATTTTCCCCAGTCTCGTGGTTTCTGTGTACAGCTTACCCATATAATGTTCCATGTCACGAATGTGCTGCATGTTTTGCCTCACTTCACTATGTGTTTGATTTACAACCGTTATCAAATCATTCGTGGTGTGCACAATTTGAGATTCCAATTTCATGGCTGAATTTATGTGTCGCTCGCATTCTTCAACTTCACTTTGTGTAGCTGTACCAAAAAGCTTAGAACTTATCTCACCTACAATGTTCAATAACCCTCTCCTTCTCCGGACTCTGGGTGCAGAATGTGAAGAGGTCAGAGCATCTTCCATATCTGTTATATGTTGATCCCAAATCATGCGTGTTGTGTTTGACGGTGGACGATGGTGATATAAAAGTTCCAATACATGTCTAAAATTTGTCAATTTTTCAGAAATACCTTGCGGTGGAGTGGGTGATTCAATTATCACTAGTACGGTCCAAGTGGCCACCTGGGCCCGTATGTCTTCCGGTGTAGAAATCAATAATCCATCTTGGAGTGGGTGCGGTTCATTTCCATGCAGATGCGCGAGCGTAGGAGACATTATTAGGCTCCAGCCATAGTAAAGTAGGATACCAGTGCAATAGCCTCGCATTTTCCTTTCTTAATAATCTGTGGGCTGGGAGGAGAAAAAGCTTGGCGTTTCACTGGCCCAGCTGTGTCTGCAATAGTTTCAGCTGGCTGACGTCGTACGACCCAGCGGTTCCTTCGGCGGCTTAATCGGACTGGGGATACTGCAGGCTCAGCAATCAGAGAAGGTTGGTTGTCGTCCTGCGACTTCAGTGCCCAGTGCGGTGCTTGCTTTATAAATCTGGTTCTGAGTCCCTGCGGCGAAGTAAAATGGGGGGTTGAAAGTGATTGGTTCACGCCCTTCTGACTTGTTTGTGCAACCAGTTCCTGGGTCTCCATGGGCTCGAGGGAGGGGCTCCGTTCACTTCGAAGGCCCTCCTCTGGAACCATTGGCTCAGGTTCATCTGACTGTGCAGCTTCTGGGCGTGTCGGTGGTGGAGTAGGAGGGGGTGTCCTGCTGATTGGCGGTTGAATGTTGGTCTGAAGGGGAGGTGCCACAGCCGGTTGGTCGGCCGGGGGATCATGCGTGGTGACTGACCTGTCTATTGGTGCCGGAATAGCTGCGCGACGGCGCTGATCTCGTACTGGTCGTGGATTGATATCCTCCCATGCCATGTCAGGGTCGACTATTCGCACCTTCTCCCTATTTAGCACTTTTGTTTTACTTGTCTGTTGTTGGCGGATCCACACTACGGGTCCCCGCACTCTAGTGACCTCCCACATAGGGTCCCAACGACTTGTAAGAGTTACTCTTTCTTCTGCTTTCACTACCACTGTGTCACCTACTTTTACATCATCACAATTAGCCCGCCGTGCCAGTCTCTCCCTATTGTACCTCCGACTGTCTGTCGTAGCTTGCCTGGCCACTTTTAGTGCTATAGCCAGATCATCTAGTCTATTTCCAAAATAATTGTCTCTTTTTACAGTTAGCAATCTGGTCAGGGGCAGCCGACCACGACGTCCATAGAGTAGAAAGAAGGGGGTGTAGCCAGTTACCGAACTCACACTGTTACGGTAGGCGGCCAGACAGTCACCGAGTTTATTTTCCCAATTTGGGGTATAATTATTGACAGTTTTTGCTAACATTTCTTTCAAAGTACGATTAAATCGTTCTACTCGCCCATTGGACTGTGGATGTACAGGGGATGTGCGGTGGTGAATAACTCCTAATTTCTTTAGATAATCCACCCAAGCTTTGGCGCAAAATTCTTGGCCATTGTCAGTGATTAGGAGCTCTGGAACTCCGTGTCGTGGTACAAACTGAGTGGCCCATGCATTCCAGACACTTTCATTTGATTTATTTGGAAGGGGAAATGCTTCAACCCAACCAGTGCAGTGGTCGATAATTGTTAGAACGTATTTATTGCCAGAGAGGGAGGGGACGAATGGTCCAATTAAATCGGCCCCTACTATTTGCATAGGGTATTGTGCGAGAGGCATTTCCCCCATAGGTACATGGTCTGATCGACGTTGGTGCACCTGGCATACAGGGCACAATCTCAATCGCTCCCGGATTGTCTTTCTCATGCTAGGCCACACATATGCTTCTCGCAGACGATCTAGAGTTTTTTCAGTAGCCATATGTCCAACTTCTTTGTGAGCTCGATCAATGACAGTATTCTGATGGGCTGAGGGAAGGACTAATCGGGGGTAGTCAGCTGAGTAGGGGGTAGGTTTTCTCACACTATATAAGGCATTGTTTATCAAGATATAACTGTTTTCCTCATCATCATTATCGGCCCGTTTACGTAATTCAGCAAACTCCTGTTCTTGATCTCTAACTATGATAGTCATATCGAATCCATCCTGGAGGAGGGGCAGCTGCTCCTCAATTCTCTGATCTGGTATGGCTGCAGGGTCCACCCATTGGTCACAATCAAAAGTTGCTATTTCCCTTTGTGGTGGTATCCGAGATAACATATCTGCACGAATATTGTTTTTGCCAGCCCGATATTTAATTTGAGCTCCATATTCAGCTAATAGCACACCCCATCGCTGTATTTTTGTATTTTGCATGTCCTTTGTGAAGAGGGAGGTGAGGGGTTTGTGGTCTGTGAATACAGTGAATTTTGCCCCATATAGGTAGGGTCGTAACTTGTTAATGGCATAGACTACAGCAAAGGCTTCTTTTTCAATAGTGGCCCATTTTCGTTGGGTCGTGGATAGAGAATGAGAAATGTATTGTATCACCCTCTCAACTCCTTTTTCATCTTCTTGGACCAAGATTGCCCCAACTGCATATTCACAAGCATCAGTGTAAAGTTTATAGGGGTGGTTAATTTTGGGTGCAGCCATCACACTAGAAGAGGTTAAGAGTCCTTTTAATTGTTCAAAAGCATTTTGTTGTGGTGTGCCCCATTGGAAGTGGGCATGTTTGCGTTTAAGTGTTTCTAGGGGTTCAGCCACTGCGGCATAATTAGACATACACTGCCGATAGAAACCTGTCATACCTAAAAATGATCTTACCCCTTTGATGTCAGTGGGTGGCGCCAAATTTTGTATGGCTTGTATTTTTTCCGGGTCTGCTGCAATTCCATCCTTATTCACAATATATCCTAATAGCTTCACACTGGGTAGTCCGAAAGAACACTTTGTGGGTTTTAACCGTAGACCGGCTTTTCGTAAACAGTCAAAAACCAGTTGAATATGGGCTAGATGATCATCCATATTTTCACTGTAGATAACAATATCGTCAATGTAGACCATCACACACTTTCCAATCAAGCTAGCCAGTACTTTATCCATTGTACGCTGAAACACACTAGGCGCATTGGTAAGGCCAAATGGCATCCTCAGAAACTCATAGTGGCCCATATGACATCGAAAAGCGGTTTTTTCTATTGACTCTTCCTCCATTGGCAGCTGCCAGTACCCGGCCTTTAAATCCAAAGTGCTGAAGATGGTGCTGCCCCCTATCTGGTCGAAAATGTCTTGAATCTGTGGGAGTGGATATTGGTCTCGCACTGTTACACTATTAAGTTTTCTATAGTCCACACAAAATCTCGTTGTCCCATCCTTCTTTGGAACTAGAGTGACAGGGCTGGCGTAGGGAGATGAGCTTGGCCGAATTACCCCCTCGGCCAACATGTCGGCCACTGCTTCTTCCACGAGCTTCCTCTTCACCAGTGGAGTACGGTATGCAGGCAAACTGATGGGTGGCCCAGTGGTTTTAATTGTCATGGGGACTATGGAACAGCATCCATTATGCTCACCTTTAGCTGAGAAAATGTCAGAATTTCTTTGTACTATTTTATTCACTGCTTGGCTTCCTGTTTCTGGCAAAAGTGGCCCGATACTGTCCACATAGAGCCCTCCTATGCGATGAAGAGGCCACACTTTGTTATGCCAGAAAAGTTAATCATCTCGAAAATTTATAATTCCTTGTCCTTTCCGCAGGTGATCTGCACCTAGGATCATTTCGTGGTCCATTTTTCCAACCACAGCAACTTTTACCACTGTTCTGGTATTGTCAATATTTATCTGAGTGACTCCTTTCACGTCAATGGACTGGCCAGATATGCCACACAATGGCGGTCCTGGCTTCAGGTAAAGGCTGCGGTGGCGTTTATTTGCTAATTCTTGAAATATGTCCAGTCGTAGGAGAGAGCATGTCGCCCCTGTGTCAACCAGCGCAGTCACTTTCACTCCCTGGATTGAAAATGTGACTGCGGGGCGATAAATCAGCTCTCCTACGACCTCCACCCGTTTCCCTGGTTCGTAGGCCTGCGCTGAGGGCACTCACGGCGCATATGGCCAGGAGCAAGGCAATGGAGACAAATAGGTCGTCCATCTGGGGTCCATCTTGGCTCAGTTGTAGCAACGTTCCGAGGACGGCGGTTGGCGAACTGTGGAGTTGCGGCCACTGGTTTAGTCTTAGGATGGGCCATGGGCCGGCTCTGGAGTGCTATTTTCTCAAGTTTTGTTACAATTTGCTCTTGGCTTTTCAGTAATTTCTGGAACATATCAGGATTTACAGCACTTTGGCGAATGGGGAGTGGTGTCTTGGGTGTAATAGTACCAACCTCCATTGGTTCCTCTGTGCGGCTGAGTCGAGCATAAGCATCTTTTCTGGCACTGTAGCCAGAAATCAGCTTTATAGCTTCCTCCAGCGTAGAAGGCGCCCCTTCTTCTACCAATTTTCTGGCCAATTCAGAACTGCGTAATCCTCGGGCATAGGCACGAATCAAGATCCTGTTCTGATCGTCATTCCGGTCTGCTGTGGGATATGCTGCATCAGCCACTTCCCGGAATCGTCGGTTATATCCAGCTTCCGGTTCATATGCGCTCTGGTTGGTTTTTTCCAACTCATCACTCAATGCACTTGCCTCATCAATATGCAGGAATGATGCAGATATATGTTCCTTTACAGTCTCCCATGGAACGTCGTCTCTGGCGGAGGAATGAGTGGTCATATACTCCGAGATGAACCTCTCTAGTTCATGCCTTAAAGGACCAGCAACTGTCCTTGAAGCCAAGCTGATGGTTTGCTTGGACGCCAGCAGTTTCCGTGCTAGTTCAATCTCTTTAATCCAGATTCGAACCGCCGACGGGTTACTGCCGTCACAGACGGTTGTCTGCTTTATCTGACCCTTTAGTCTTTCCGAGTTTGCAGCTTGTATTCTCACTTGTTTCTTCTCAACAATCCTTTGTGCTTCCATTTGGGCCAGGCCATCAGTGTATTTGTTAAATTGTGAGGCATCCATGATAAATAAATCTATGAAGTTGTTTTCTAAGTTTAGTAGCCAAAAAATGTATAACACTTATTTAAATTGATTTATAAAGTAGTTATTATCCTCTCACCCACGCTAAAGCCTTAATCCGCCAGCTAGCTCGCCACTGAAAAGTTCTAGGCCCTTTAATATAAAGATCTTGGACCTTTTACCAATACGTTCTGGGCTTGTCCAGGTCCCCCAACTCGTGGGTAGGCTGCGTTGGGTGAGAGAATAAAACAACACTCTTTTCTGGATCAAAAATGAAAACTGAAATTTTATTGTGGTTTCGTACATTATATAGTATCGGTATATCCGGCCTACTATCGGGCCAGCTGCGCGTAACATAATTCGCCATAATTTACGGCTGGTAAAACATAATGTCATTTAGTGTAATGTCGTAGGGTCGGTAAACATACTCATATATTTCCTTGATTATGCTGTGGATTTATTACACCTGCCACTCAGGCCGGGCTTTGTTACAACGACTCAATAATCTCCATTTTCCTTTTTATAAGTTTGGCATTTCTTTAGATCCACTATGTCGTTCACAGTAAATATACAGTCTGATATAACATCGTATATATATTATATATATTTATACCTTTCTATATAATAGTTACTACTTCCCGTAGGCTAGGTGTTCTTATTAATATGGTTACCAAATATCATATTGTTCTCTCTACTTAACCAGTCCGGAGAGGGTTTGTTTTTGACCCTCGTGTAATTCAGATAAATTTTGTTATGTAAGCTTCTTAACAGTCATTGCGTACCCGTGATATACTTTAACACCTAGAGTTAACACCTAGCGTACGGAAGTGTGGCAAACCGATTACTCAGTCCATTATTAATATAAGCTGCGGCTAATAGTTGTCTGCCTGGGGAGTAATAACACTCACGGCCTGTGCCCAGCTTATCCGCGGTCTGGCCTGTCTTTAAACCAATTAGTCCTTTATATAGATATTTATTAAAACCGTTACAACCAGACTAAACCTATTTGGAGGACGAATATATTTTTCACGCCTGGCACTTATGCCGTCAGTACGGGATACCCCACTAGAAACGGGACATCCAGATATCCTGACACGCAGTATCAGTGCACGGTGCGCGTGTCGCAGAAACCAGCCGAAACAATCAACCCTTCTTTCCCAGGGCTTACCATGCTGTAATTTTCATTTATATTAGATCGGAATATTTTACAAGATGCTGTGATGTATCCTTGATCTGATAAAAAACACACAAGTGGTTTAACCCTTGGTGCGTAGGGTTTTCATTTTTTATTGGCACATTACGTACCATGTTTTAAACATGTTATAGATACGATGTGACATCAATCAGCAAGATTTGAAAAGAGTTGACCTCCATTTTGTCAAATCTGAATAATTTTCACTCACTTTAAGTTGTGTATCGCGTCAGCGGGACACAACTTCAAGTGGGTGAAAATTCAAATTGGATGATTTAGCGGTAGAAGGGGTAACCATGTGGCTGACTTAACATAAAATAATTGACTAACATTGGTATAATGTGTTACAATAAGGACGTGCTCTCGGCTTTTATTTGCTGTATTTTTGATAGTTATTTTATAAAATTTGCATATTATAATTTACCTTCATGGGTGGATTCGGCTACAATTCACGACTCTTGGTATGCGTATGAAAATGACGACATATCTGGTACTAATACCCACTTTTCACGATTTTGCGCATTAAACAGTAGTCCCAACTAAATAGTTTAGTGTTGGTCACTGTGGGGCGTTTTGTTATTAAAAAGAGTGTAACCGGAGTCCCAACTTAATAGTTCAGCTTTAGTCACTGTGTGGCGTGTTGTTATTGAACATGGTGTATTGGAAGGTTTATCCCTTACAACGCTGAAAAAAAAATTTAACGACGGAGAATAACGTTATTTTGAATTTGAAATCATCATAATATAATTATGTCTTATATATCTCTTCCGCTTCATTTGAATACCTATGTTATGAATCTACGGACGCAATCATTTTTAAGTTCTTTTTTGTGCGGGGACCGTCTTCAGACGTCAGAATCTGACGTCTATGGACGTCAGATTCTTACGTCTAAAGACGGTCCCCGCGCTGGAAGGGTCAACAAACTTTGTTAATTTTTTCATTTGGTAAAAGCTGCTTCCTGCTGAAGATTACTGAACAAAATCGTTCTCTTTTTTTCCTCAAATCCGCAGGCTGATTTGGTCACGTTTTCGTGTTTCACGTATGTCGTAAAAATGAAATGAAATGAAATGAATCGGGCTTTAGGCCACCTTTGTGCACATATAGGCTAAACTGGGCCAGGAAAACCTCTTGAGGATGGTGAGATGATTGAGATGACACTGTCCTCCAGACACAGGATTCGAAATTCGAGCCCTGGCGGTCTGAGGCCGAGCACGCTACCTCTCGGTCACGGAGGCTCCCCACAATACTAACTTTCACACGTGGATGGGGAAGAAACAATTGTTTCTTTCAACCGCCGAGACCGGGAACCGAACCCCGGTGAAAGGCAGCGGTGCTAACCACTACCCTAGCGCCCCCGCCCTTCACGTATGTCGTATGTCACGATAGGGCGGGGGCCTGGTGCAGTGGTTAAAGCTGTCTGTTTGGAAAGTCGGAGATCGCGGGCTCGAACCCCACTCTGGCCTTCAAGTTTCAAAGAAACAAAATATTTCTTACCCGCTCACTCGTAAAAATTAAATATTGGGGAAGGAGGGGGCTCCATGACCGAGATTTAGCGTGCTCTGCCTCAGACCATTAGGGCACGAATTTCGAATCCTGTGTCTGAAGGGCAGTGTCATCTCATTCATCTCACCATTTTCAAGGGGTTCTTCTGGCCCAGTTTAGCCTATATTGCACATAGGTGGCCTAAAATCCCATTTAATTCATTTCATATGTCAGGATATCACTGATCAATGTGCAGCATAACACACGCTATCTATATGTGGTGAGACTATCACCTAATATATGTTACGGTATTACATTCGTGTATGTTTACAAACAGAGAAATAAATTGATCTTATGCTGTGAATGAAACATGTACAAATATTGCCTGACACTCTACTCTACTCTTTTATCATTCTTTTATCGGATTTTATCCGCTCATCTTTTTAAAGGGGAAAATTATACAAAGAATCGCAGTTTTAAACAAATAAAAAATTATCTATTAAAGCGATATATATCAGCAAAATAGACCTTTTGGTTCCTATTCTAATGAATATTCTTGATTGATTAAACTCCCAAGCCCTCAAAAATTAACCTTCGTTTTTATTCACGTTGAGATGTTATTACCTGATTATCTGATTAAATCATTCTATTGGGAAATAAATGTGTGTTTAATCATCAAGATTTGCAAATGTTTGTTTCAAAGTTAAGCAAATATGACAAATTTTTAGTCTTAAATTAAGCAAATACGAGTTATTTTCGCCCACGTAAAGTTGAAAAAAAATCTGTATAATTTAGCGATTGTAGCTTGATGCACTGTAGAATGTTTTTTTTATTAGATTTAATTTAAAATATGTCATTTAGTACGTAAATGCGAGGAGGTGGGCTAATGGGTGAATATTTAATACACACGCATTGTACTTGATCTTCGGGTCGAGAGGGGTAATTGTGGCTATAAAGACATCAAAGCTTCCACATAATTATATCTAATAATATCAGATATTTTATGGGTCAGTAACCTCTTCGTATTCTTCCTTGTATTCTTCATGTTCTTCATCACCGCAACATACCATGTCATTTGACATTATCATGATTATGTTACATATACATGAGACATATATCTTATACAAGAGCGGAATTACAGTGGGTAGACTATACCGCCGTATTAACCACCTTATTAACCTTTTCACTACCATACATGACGGAAATTTCCGTCGTCATTCGTCAATGAACGTAACCATAAAATGACACAAATTTTCGTCAAATATATACTACATTTATGTATTTTTCGTCATTTGAAGCTGGAAATTGCGTTAGCAATTCCAGCTTTAAATGACGAAAAATAGAACTCCTACACCAGTATATCTGGATCCTGGTATGCACCCCGGCCTGGAAGTCAAAGGGTTAATCACTAAAGCCCATAACTATTTTATTATAAACCAAGGGAACAAAGATTTGTTGTCTTTGTTAGCTCCTTCCGCATCATTTGAATACCTATGCAATGTGTCTACGGACATTGTAAATAGTGTACTCTTTTAGCGAGTGGACCGACTTTAAACATTAGAATCTGACGTCTATAGACGTCGGATTCAGACATCGAAAGTCGGTCTGAAAGGGTTATACATAGTACTTCACTCTGAGGACAAAAGGTTGTTGAAGGTTATTTGCTGTATAATAATATAGAGAAGGGTTCTGCATAAATTACTGATATATCACTGTGATAACATCTTGTGGTACGAGTGTTGACCGAGTACTATCGTTTGATTTAAGATACAACATCGGATAAATATACACATTTTGAAAAGGCCATTCTTATTTGAATGTATACATTATTAAAAAATAAAAACGTAGAGTAAATGCATGCCAATCCAGACACATATAAACATAAATAATACATAAATAAAGTATTCTATCTGATATACAGATATACTACACGTGTCGTGTTTTGTTTAGATACCTTTCAATTTATTCAATACTACAATAGAATAATAAGACCTTTTAGCGGTCAAGCTGCTCTGAAAGCTCACCCTGGACAAATCGCCACAAATCTGGCCACCCAGGCTTCACACATTGCCATCTCTGTCCTACCAGGTACTCTTTTACACCTGAGTCAAGTGAAGAGTGTGAGGGTGAATTGCTTTGGCAAAGACACAACATCGAAATAATGTCCCACTATATTGAGGGGAAAGAAACATGATATTTCTCTGAAATCTTGCACCAAGCGGGATTCGAAACCGCACGACAGGCAGTCACATTGGCAAAGCTCCGTGCTCTAGCCATTTCGCCACGTCCCTCTCTAAATATTAATTCAATTTTAATAAATATTGCCAGGTTGTAAACCTACTAAATACAGCGATATTGATCAAATACTTTGTGTTGAAAGACGCTGAGTTAACACTTACAGTGCGGGGATAGACATTAGTTCTCAGAATCTGACGTCCATAGACGTGAGATTCTGACAACTAAAGTCTATCCCCGAAAATCTGACGTCTATGGAAGTCACATTATGACAACTAAAGTCTATCTCCGCACTGTAAGAGGAAAAATATTTCTAATGGCCGTAGACTCATAGCATAGGTATTCAAATGAATCAGAAAGGGCTAACTAAGACATTTATGATGATATTAAATTGAAAAAGAACCTTTGATTTCCATCGTTTATACAGCGCTTTAAGGGCTAAATTAAACTTATTCAATCTGCGAGATATTTATTGTTTTTCAACTAAACATATTTCTCATCATTTAAAGCTGGAGATGTTTTTTTATGGCAGCAATTTCAGGTTCAGTTTAAGAGAAATCCTGACAATATAAATCGCATGTAATGCAAGACATTTTGGAAACATTTGAAAAAGCTGCACGCAGAAGTTATAAAACAATGATTTGTAGGGTCTAGAAAATAATCATTGTATTTCAATGTTAGACAAAAAACTTCATTAAACATGTTTCAAAAAACGCTTTAAGGATGTTATTAATTTTTTTTTAATTTTTATTTTTGAAATATTTTTTATAACGGTATAGAAACGTCGTTAAAATATTTTTTAGTAATGTTTTTGTCTAACAGAAGAAAAGAAAATCTCGATATTTTCTGTACCCTACAAATAATGTTTTGCTGATATTACGTTTTGTGTTACTTGCTGATGTTAGATAGTTCAGAGGCGCAGGGGTCAACTATGACCCAGCTGTGATGCCTGACTTTACACAAAGACATGAAGCAATAAAGGCCTTGACCTGAGATATGATACGACCCTCCAGATTGAACGGACGTTATTTATCCCTTCTGGACACATTTCCAATCGGGAAAGTCAACAGACAGGGTCAATAAAATCTGTAAGCCAGTAAGGATATCAGTGTAAGTCATTGGTATGACCTGTGAAAGCTAAACACTTTCTATGTCCTCGTGTCTCACACTCTGCGCTGTGTACAAATATCGGCATCAGCGCTGTTTTTGGAATGGCGCTCAGTATAGGATATAGCCCTCAGAACTCTACAATCTTAGCTGTGAAAAGGGTCGAGACCTTTTTTTCAGCTAAGAATGTAGAGTTCTGAGGGTTTTAACTGACTTTAAAAACATGCGACCATAATGAGGAACCCTCATAATCAACAGCTCGGTCACACCTGTTTGATTATAATACCATATGCCTACCATGATAATTGGTCTGTACTTGGTCAACAATAACTCTCCATTCCCGGCTTAGAATGAAGTGGTCGGACAAAGAAAATAATGTAGTGGTGTGTTTTAAATGGCAGTCATGCTAGGCTATCAATGTTATCCCATTATAAACTACAGACGCTATTCATTTTTCCGTGTGGTATTTATAGTTCAGGTTCAATGAGCAAGGCTCTCGTCTTATCCATTGAATGAGTGGTTTTGCACATACAGTGCTCCAAACTGTTCAACGGCCTGCTGTGGAACGATACAAAGAAGAATTAAAATCATTCGATAACTACTCGCTTACAATCACACCAGACACACTATTGTTATTATATATGTGACTAGAGTAGGGCATAATCCCGACTGCGGGCTTCCTTCTATCGCGATATTGCGATGTGAAAAAAGCGACGTAAACCAATATATTCACTCACTCATTCACTCACTCATCGAACGCACGTTTACATACAAGGTTTACATAATCGGAAACCCCATGTTTAATATACATGTATACTATGGGATGTGTATCACCACAAGACCCGCGATTTTACTTTGTCAACATTTGTTTGCACATAAATTGAATTTTACATAGTGAAAATTTGATTTTATAGCGACGAAAAGTAAAAAAAAGTAGCGTATTATACTGGGATTGCATTATTTTATTGCTGAAAATGTTATGGATATTTTCAAGAGTAGAGATGATTCGTGGGGTGTGGACGGAACCGTTTAATCTTCACCCGCCAAGTTTTCTAAATTAAATGTTTACCCACTTGAAGTCGTGTATCGCTACAGCGACCCACAACTTAAATTTTGTGAAAATTACAAATATTTACTCAATTTGAGACCTAACTTTTGCCCATGCACCTTGATGTTTAAACACACAGCTCGCTCCTATACCAATAATTTATTCACTGCTCAAACTAATTTTAACTATTATAATCGTGATTAGGGGTGAGAAGGTTAGAATGGGAGTCACATGTGTAAACATGGCTGCTGCCTGATCTATTGTGATCCGTATACTGCCAGCAGAACATACAGAAATAGAGAACATAAACAAACATATGACAAAGCCGGTTTAGAGTAGCCTACGTTTAGGCTGCGTTTATACATTCTGAGCACATGTGTCACTTTCAGGGTCAACATACATGTAGGGTGTGAATCTGTGTAAAGCCTTATAATGACGGCCTACAAGACTAGGTCAATATCACTTGTATGATCCTTATAATCGCCACCATGAATGCAGATCAAGGGGTCACCTATCTAAGCCGAGGAGCAAAACTCTGCACAATAGACACTTGTAATGTATTCAATTGAAAAGTCCAGCCACGTCAAGGGTGTAACCCTTTCAGTTCGGGGACCGACTTTAGACGTCAGAATCTGACGTCTGTAGACGTCAGATTCTGACGTCTAAAGTCGATCTCAAAACAGAAAGAGTAAAATATTTGTAATGGTTGTAGATCCATGACATACGTATTCAAATGAAGCGGAAAGAGCTAACTAAGACATTTAGGATTATATTTAAAATTGAAAAACAGCCTTTGGTTTCCATGGTTTGCGCTTGAAGGGTTAAACGTGCGACGTGCGGCATGGCAATTATCTCAACAATTAGGTAGTTGCTATGGCAATGGCTGGTATGCCTGACAAACTAATTGTGAACCTCGGAAGAGTTGTGTAGGTTATAATTAGAGAAGGCGCTATGTTGCTGTCTACATCCCACAACAATAACCTAATACAATATTTAGCTTCAGAGCTGAAATGAAATGAATCGGGCTTTAGGCCACCTTTGTGCACATATAGGCTAAACTGGGCCAGGAGAACCTCCTGAGGATGGTGAGATGATTGAGATGACACTGTCCTCCAGACACAGGATTCGAAATTCGAGCCCTGGCGGTCTGAGGCCGAGCACGCTACCTCTCGGTCACGGAGGCTCCCCACAATACTAACTTTCACACGTGGATGGGGAAGAAACAATTTTGTTTCTTTCAAACCGCCGAGACCGGGAACCGAACCCCGGACTCTGGCGTGAAAGGCAGCGGTGCTAACCACTACCCTAGGGCCAGCTTCTGAGCTAATTGTATAGTTTCTGGTTTCACAAATGCTTTCACTTGTTATAAGCCTACTACTTTTGGTAATGCTGTTTTACACATGGAATCACTTGTTATGCTACTTTGTTGAAAATGCAATAGAAAAACTGATGCTGCCAATTGAAGTATATAAGTTTTTTGTTTCGCCATGGTTGTTAGGCCCTTATTGCTCCTGATAGTAGCTAGTTATTTAGTAAATGAGACTGGAGAACATTGTCTAGACACCACGTTTTGTTCATATATATAGATCTTAATCTATTATTGTCAGCACAGCAAAATAGAGAGCAATAGTAGTGACCATAAAGTACGTGTTTGTACAAATTACTCAATACAACTGTCCATGCTCAAAATAGGAAACGTGCGCCCCATCTAAAAAAAAAGAAATAAAAAATTGTCTTGCTTCATGAAAACTCACGATAACAAACTGTATCATATCTTTAATTACATCTATTTGCAGGGCTGTACGCTGAGATACCAATAAGTGCGGTTGAATTCGATAAATGTTTTTGTCGATAGTTAAAGGGACAGCATATGTTTTTTGTTGTGCGGTTTTTTGTTTTGCGAATTCGGAAAAAGAATTTATGTGAAGCAATATAGCCTACTGATCCTAACCTTAAATACATAAACAATAATAAAATATCAAAAGCACTGAAACTAGTTTTATTTCCTGGTCGTATATTGCCATGTAAACAACACTGTGCAGTGTCTGTAGTATTCAACACTTTATGCCACAAATATCCACCATCTCAAAAATGAGATCAAAGCCTACTCCAGGGCGTATGGAAGCCGCCGCCGTTAATTGGTGTGTGAAAGTTAGGACATGGAGGGACTCGCATGCAGCACCTATTCTCTATACAACGCCGGGACAACGGCTTCAACATGTGACCCCATGCTGTACTAACATTCGACCATTCCTTAGGTGTACAAATAGTCTGTTTGGGTTATCTCTGGATTTATGGAAATGTTGACAATTTTTTTTAAATGTAAAAAAAATGAAAAAAATGAAATCATGATCTGCGTGATATACAGCTTCATAATAAGATAATCAAATTTGATGTCATTCCACGGTGTCCCTTTAATTTTGTTTATTTAGGTAGACATTTGTTCCTCACAATATGCCACTGGCAATATCAGCTAATGCAACTGAAATATAACATTATACCTCACTAAACATCTGCCCCTCTTTTAAACGAGGGACAGATGTTTTGGTCAAGTAAACATGCTATAATTATAACATGTAGATACGACCCGATACATAATAATGCACTGTATAACCAGTGACCATATGCTCGTACAAGTTACGATATATCGATATACGACCAATCAGAAGCCTACGATATCTCGTAACTTGTACGATTATACTGACCTTTCACAATAAGAATGAAGTATTGACGATCTTTGTTGTGCAAGAAAAGATAATGTAGGCCTATCGATGATACTTCAGCTATTCTTAAACTATTTCGTTTATTTTGATTTACCGTTGTACAAATACATAATGATAACGCACTGTATATTACACCTAGCAGGGTAATTAAAAGTGAAAATGAAGTGTTGACTATGTAAGAAAAGGTGAAACATTATTGATTATAAAAATATGATTAGTTTTGCGTTACAGTTGTAAAAATGTTGTGACAATAACCAAACAGTTTGCGCAGCCTATCACCAAGCGTTGTTTGCATTTCTTAAGATATATCGTTACAAATGTCATTAACTCTTACAACGCTGAAATATTTTTGTACAGTTGTATAAACCATGGAGACCAAAGGGTTTTTTCAATTTGAAATCATCATGTCTTATTTAGCTCTTTCCGATTCATTAGAATACCTATGTTATCAAGTTACGGGTCAACGGCCATTAGAAATATGTTAATTCTTTCAGAGCGAGGAGCATCTTTATACGTCAGAACCTGACGTCTACAGACGTCAGGCTCTGACGTATAAATACGGTCCCCGCACTGAACGGTTAACACTTCACTGTCGCTGTCACTGTCGTGATAGTCTAGATACACAGTCTCCAGTGAGAAATAACTGAAAAATTCGGTCTATTTTTCTCCAGCACGATTTAATCCTCTGATTCCCATGTCCTTTCTCTGGTACACGATTTTACAAATAGTAGGCAACTGCCTGGGGTGACAAAAGCGTAACAATAACCAATTGCCCACGTATGAGAAACAAAATATAAAACATGATCAATATAACAAAGCTGATAATTGATGTCTGAGCTACATTGTAACAGTCGACCAATGTATTGTGGTCGCGGGCACATCATATCATTCTCTGTAAAGGCGTTATGCCGGTTTTGCTTCGATTACACCGTGGTCACGATTTAAAAAATAACCCCGTCAACAAATGACTAATTGTAAATGGGTCGATCTCGTGCTGAAACTGTATCCAAGTTCTGCGAGCGAAAGTTTACCTGTGTGACGTATTTCTCCATGTCAAGTACAAAATACTATTCCCCCATGGTCCTATGGTGGTCAATCCTGGACCATAGGCGAATGTTGGTTTAATGTTGGGCCAGCGTCGCAGACGGTGGACCAACAAAAAACCAACATTCGGGCACAATTACGAAAAACATGTTTTTGCTATGGAAAATCATCGGTGTAGCATGCTACAAGAAATATCTAAAAAAAATATAATTGAACCAATTAAAACAAAAAAGAGCTAATTTAAACATTGTAAATATTAACGACGTTCAAAAAATGAACATAAATAATATAATTTGTGCTAAACAAAAAAATGAACATAAATAATATAATTCGATAAGATTCGTGCAACGAATTTTACCTTCATTAAAAAATATTTTGTATCAAATTGTGTTGATTGTGAAATTAAAAAAATATATATTGTGTGTCAAGATTGTATTGGACAGAAGATTAAATCGGTGTGGCCTGAAAGGCATTCAAAAATGCGAGACCATCAGATGTTGCACTAGTTTTGTAACATTCACCAGGTGGCGCCTGTAAACCAGAAGGGTGAAAAATAGTCTATGTAACCCTTAAATTGCTAGTCGCGTTTATAGCCGTTTTAGGTTGAATGATAAATAAGAAGGACAAATAAGGAGCTTTGAATGAGAAATGAACTTTAAAATGGCTAGATTGGCATATGTTCTGACTCATTTTATAGATATGCCAGTATTTTTTACACCCACTTGAAGTTGTGGGTCGCAGCAGCGAGACACAACTTCAAGTGGATGAAAATGTAATTCTATAACTTAACCCTTTCATTGCGGGGACCGACTATAGACGTCAGAATCTGACGTCTACAGACGTCAGATTCTGGCGGCTAAGGTCGGTCTCCGCACTTAAAGAGTAAAATATTCATAATGGCGTAGACCTATAACATAGGTATTCACGCGGTCAGCGCTTTAAGGGTTAACCCTTTAACCGCCTAATTATTCAATTGGAATTTTCACTCACTTGAAGTTGTGTCTCGCTGACGCGATCCACAACTTCAAGTGAGTGAAAATTATTCAGATTTGAAAAAAAATGATGTCAAAAAATTTCAAATCGTGCTGATTAATGTCACTTTTTATATGTAACAGGTTTAAAAGCTGATATGTAATGTGCTAATATAAAATGTAAAAAACGAATATGGACGGCACCAGCGGTTAAAGGATTAATTAAGAAAATATTCCATAAAACACGAAGTGTGGACACAGTGTTGGTATAATGTTGGCACATTGTCACGGAAGGTGGGCCAACATGTACAAACACTAAATAAATGTATCGTGTCTGCTGTGATTACAGATCCTCATCAAATCCTAACTGATACATTCAAAGATATAAAATACTACATACTTCATTGTGAACAACGATCATATGTAATAGTAACGTATTTCCGGGTGTATATGACACAAACTGATGCATTTTGTGTGATTTGCTTATCTATTCAGTTGTAGAGCGTTATCAGTTTTGTACAACAATATCAAAATGATTATAATAATTAAATCGTATTTAATTTTTTTTTTCATAAACATTGGACAGTACCTTAGGCACACATAGAAGCGCACGAGTGCTGTAGCTCTCTATGGTGACACATAGCACAAGATTTCGTCACACACACCTAATTTTTATTTATATATCATATATACTCACCCCTAAAATCATTAATTATACGTAGGCCTATAAATATTTTTTATGAATCTAACTGTTCTGTATAGCCTGTATACATTGCGCTTAATAGCCGTAACATAATGCAATTTAAAACGGCTACAAATCCACCATGCGTAAAAACTGACACTATAAAATATTTTATTAGACAGAGATTAACGCATGTTAACTGCGTATTATCACGATATAAAGTTGAATTCTAACCTTTTATGAACAGAGGCTCAACGACAAGGCATATAAAAAACTATGTAGTAGTAGCTTGGCAGCATTCTTTACTAATAAGTGAATTCCAGACTATATATTTATTACGCTATTGTATTTATTTAGAATGTATTTTCACTCTCAGGACACATAATAAATTTAATAAATATCACCCACGACAAAATCGTTCACCACAGAAAATCGTATGGGACGCGTCGTATACCATTATTTTCATCCACACAAAATTTGTGGAAATTTGCCAGATATTGTTCTATTTAAAAAAAAAATTAGGCATGTCTTAGTTTACACTTAGCATTTGATGTGTAATAATCAGATTTGATACATCTCATACGATAATAGCTTTACGAAAAATCAATTTGAAAAAGAATTAAGCTCTCAGAACAAATTAATGATAAATTTTCAATATAATTAATTGCATGAAAATTGGTGTTATAAAACACGGCAAATGAAACTAGATAATACGGGGAATCAGAATCTGTGCCACTTGAGTGTAGTTGATTAAATATTCGTGGTTGATTTACTGCAATACTTACAGCCAGGATGCTGACTTTATTGCCTTAAATCTTTGACTGATACATCATTATGCACTACTCATTGGGATTTTAAATTATTTTGTAGTCAATATTGCTCACAGACAGAAAAGATAGACAGACAGAAAACCATACCCTAGGTAGTATAACCATGATAACAAATAGAAGTGTTACAATTATAGAATTGTGTTTATTTTCATATTTGCTCCCAGCACATTTTCGATATTCTTTGACATAGAAATAGTGAATGATACAGCGTGGCCCAGCGTATATCATACCTATTTAATTGTGGTTCATTAGACACTGGTCCTGAGAATGATGTCGGGTTCAATAGAGTTGACTTACCTTTTTATCATGGCTAAATATACATTTTCTGTTTTGAAATATTTGTGTAAGTGCACTCAAGCGTGGCCAGCATTGACAGAACTAGTATTGTACATGGTTCTGAACTTTTTTCATTACGATATTCAGAGGTTACTTTAATATTTTAAATCCGTAACTGATATTTTAATTCGAAGCTGGCAAAAAATGAAAACGAAACCCACGTATAAAAACAAAACCTATCACTGTGCAATTCAAAATTGGTGTTTTATTACATATTTTCACCCAAAACACCTTTGAACAATTCATGGCCCCATTTTTGCTGTGATAAACAGTTCAAAAGCGCTTAAAATCGTGGCCGGCACTGAAAGAACTAGTACAATACTCGCTTACGAACTTTAATGATGATAAATATGGAGAGATTATTTTACCTTAGATGGTGAATCCACTAGCAGGCTATGTCCATGTTCAGGTGACCAGACAGTCTATCGCCAAGTCCAGAAGTCCAGAGCTGGCGATGTGTCACTGTACA